>PNEQ01102873.1:0-17463 GCA_003012365.1 Medauroidea extradentata
TCGTGTGTCGTGGGGTTTTACACGCAAATCACAGACGTGTGGTGTTACAGTAACCTTATTGTGATTGGTACAGTCAAATGAGAAACGTCACAGTTCAAAGGCACGCAGCCAATATCTATGAAGCAGAACTGCAGACGTGCACATAAGGCACTGGAACAAAGTGGGGCAAAATTCTTTTCGCGAAAAGTTCATGTCTCTAATAATCTGTAGAGACACTGGAAAATCGCGGGAGTAGTTGACTGTTTACTAGGCTCCAACGTGATGTATGTAACACTGAATGTTTCCTATCAACATTGGCTATCGTTCATTTGTAGCATTTTTTTCTCTCTACTACAGGCCCAGTTAGAACTGCACAGCTTGGACACACAGCGTGTGTGATTTGTCACAAAACTGTTCACACGTGTCACGGTTAATATACTACAGTTTATTGGAGACTATTTTAAACATTTTCGCGATTTTCCAGAGTCTCTAATAATCTGTAGTGGTAATGTACGAAAACAAAACACACCCCAGACAAGAAAGACATGTAATTGGTAGGGCCCGGTAGTTTTCGCGATAAGATTTTTAACAGCACTTTGTTTCAGCGCCTTACGTGCGCACCTGCATCTCTGCTATGTGGTCAGTGATTGGATACCGTAACACCCAGCGTCTTGAGGTTAAACCCGCAAATCACAGACGTGTTCTGTCACAGTTATCCATGTACTGATTGGCACTGTAAAGTGAATAATACCTAGAACCAAATTGTTGGTGAAAATAATTCTGCAAGAATTTGTTTCAATGCCTTATGTGAACGCTGTTTCTCTGCTTCATGGTCAGTGAGTGTAAGTTTTTAACTTCCGGTGTCTCGGGGTCCTACCCGCGAATCACTGACGTGTGGTGTCGCGGTAACATTGTTCTGGTTGGTGCAGTCAAATGAGCCACGCTTCTGCCCTATTATATTCTGACAATAACCACGAACCAGAGTTGTAGTTGTGCGCGTAAGGCATTGAAACAAGTTGATGCAGAATTCTTTTCACCAAAAATCACTGGCTCTAAACCTCTGCACAAAAACACTCTGCCAGCAATCATGAAGTTGAGCTGCAGGTGCGCACTTAAGACACTGAAACAAAGTGGGGCAAAAATCTTTTCGCGAAAACTACCGGGTGCTAAGACACCATGCTCATTAAAACACTGTTTCGTAGCCCTTCAACATAGCTTTAAAAAAAGTGCCTTATTGGCTGCCGTACTTCAAAATATACTAACCGGATGTATAGGAATCTTAGATTCAAACGAGTACTATAAACTTTACTTCAGACTTACCAACAACAAAACAAAATGGTCGCCGCTTAAAGTCCCTTAGTAAAAATGGATCGGCGGGAATCTTGCACGCTAGTCCAGCTCTTGGCTCGTGGTGAGGCGTCGTTTGATGTGCGCTTCAAGGTCAATCTTATTTCTCCGTCACTTCTGTGCCCTTGACTCGTAAAACGCGCTCAAGTTAGGCAGCGCCCTTAAGAAAGTACGTATTGTAGAGAGGTTTCCAATGCTTCCGTGGTAACGTTCCTTTAAGCTTCCGTGATACAGTCAATTGTATATTTCTTAAATAACACTGCTTAAGTTTCCTGTACTGTATATAATCGAAAAACGTCCCATACTGAAATTTGGCGCTTTAAAACGGAATTTGGTGTGTTGTACTTAAGATTTTCTTGGGTACACAATCAGTAATAAGTTGCTTTCAGAGTTAGGCTTACTCTTGTAGGAATGGGGCTAACATATACACAGGCTAACTATTTGTATTGGGCGCACAACGCTAATGATGTTGCAAAACTACACTACAAGCAATGTTGTACATGTATAACAATTTTCTTGTAGACTAGTCATGAAAATAATTCTCGCAACAGTACAAATAAACCAGGGAAAAATTTTGACACGTCTCTATAGAACGTGTTCAGCAAATGTTGTATTTGAACGCAAGCGGCGAATATTCCGTCTCATGTCAGAATTAAATGTTTAGACAATTGTGTTGGCATATATGTGTATATATGTGTGTGTATATATATATATATATATATATATATATATATATATATATATTTAAGCAGTTCCATGTGAAGCAGTTTTACCTCTGCCACAGTTGGTTTGCCACAAGTGCAACTGGTTGACTGTCTAATTTGTGCAATATAAAAGTTTATATCACATAATATTTCTAGCTTTTAACAGCTCTGAAGACAGTCATGTGTGTACTGTTCTACAACAAAATATTTTTAATTTTGATATATTGTATAGTTTGCCAGTAAGCTTAATTTGTCTGTGCAGAAATCACCTGTGGTAGACGAACATGTTTTTTTTTTCATTCAAACAGCTTTAAAAAGAACGCCAACACAACTTATAAAAAAGTAATTATTACATGAGATGGACTGTGTGGTTTTTCTTTACTGTGAACACGATACGCATTTTATTTTGAATATTTTAAACTAGGTTGTGATGTAAACGTATGTGTAAGTGCCCTTGATTTCCATGACAAGACTTTTTCAGCTATTTGTTTTACTGCACCACGTGCACATCTGCAGTTGTGCTTCATGGTTATTGGCAGCGTGTTTTTGAGAATATATGTATCTTATTTGACTGTGACAATCACAATAATGTCACTGCAACCCCACACGTTTGTGATTTACAGGTAGAACCCCAAGGCACGTGACAGTTAAATAATCCAATCACAAACTACGGAGAAGAACTGCAGATGTGTATGGAAGGCCCTGAAATAAACTGAGGCAAATTCCTGCTCGCGAAATGTTTGTATGGCCCTAGTTATTGGCAGCGCATGTGCAGTCAATTTGAACAGGCTTACTGCAACTCCACACGTGTGTGATTTGCCAGTATAACCCCGAGACGACGAGGGAAATAAACACTGGACATGAAATAGAGCTGTGGATATGCACGCAAGGCATTTAAACAAGAATATGTAAAAATATTTTCACCTAAGTCAAATGTCCCTACGTATAGGCCAAGAGTATGTGAAAGTACTGTTACTAGTAAATTAGTTTCCAAAGAAATATTTGCACATCACATAAAAGTGTTTGACACCGTAGTCGTACTCGAATACATTGTAGGCCTTACTTATTCAAACAATGCTTTTCTCACCTTATGTATTGTGTTCTCCCACTTTTGTTTCCATGGCAATCCGTGACGTATACACGTTGGGGACCTGAACATATCGCACTAGAATGCCAGCAACTGCAAGGTCGTATCACGTTTGCAACTGGCCTTTGACCTCTTTGAGACCACATTGAAGTCGCTGAACTAATAATAAAGATATTACTTAACGTGTCTCATATCACTGTGTCAGCGAGCAGCAATGAGTAGATGTTGTTTATTAGAGTACACATATATAATTGGAGCCTAGCCTTCACGACAGTGAACACGCGAATTTTCTACTCATAACTAGAGGTACGTCAATTTCGCAAATACATTCCAGTTTAGGTTGAACGCCAAAAATATATACTTCATAATCACGTGTGTGGTTAGCTGTCGGCTGTCACGAAACGCATTTGACTACTGCAAGCCAGTAGTAAATAAGGAAATGATTCATAGAACTATCGCTTGTAATATTGTAAGCCAATGAATAACCGACTGTATTCAGAGCGAGTACAGGACTGAGCAATCTAGGCTACTGCCAGATGAATCCGCGAAATTGACGTATTTCTACTCATAGCTATAGACCGAAATAATTCGCGTGTTCACTGACGTGTAGGCTAGCTTGCAAGAATATATGTGCACTAAAGTAGACAACTGCTCGATGCACATTGATACCACATGATTGTGCCTGCATTTAGTTGCTGGCTCAACGTCTTCTGGAAGGTGTCAAAACAAGTCTAGGACCAATTGCAAATGTTATACGAACTACAGTTGCTGGAATCCTAGCTTGTGCTTAAAAGAATACAAAAAATTCCACTCCCCTACTCATAGCTTAGTTATCACTAGAGATGATTGTATATTGCGAAAATGTTTTGTGCCAGCATACCCTTGAAAACACTATAGTTAACTGAAACACATACGATTGTGTGACATATGTCTGACACAACGTAGCCACAGAATATTTAGGTATACAGAAGTGAAACAGCTGGTAGGAAAGCGAACTCAGTCACACACACCAGCAAAATGGCTTCCCTGGCCAGCAACATGGTGGAGACGCCTACCGCCAATCAGCGTAAGGTGGCTGCCCTGCTAGCCGGCAGCCAGGCCAATAGGAAACCTGCCGTAACATGCAGGAGCCAAACACACACGGGGCTAGTAAGCGACAGCTTTGGGCAGCCAATAAGCGGCGGAGTTCGCCCGTATCAAAAGAGCCGACACATTGTTTCATGTCTGTATTACTATTTAGTCTGTGACGTAGCTGTCTGCAGACCAATAACACACATCAAATATTACAATAGTAAGCTGAATGTGCGTTGAAACCCTGCAAACAGTCAAGTTTTCCCGCGATAAACCATCATCTTTAAGGCGGCCGCCTACCCCACGCTTGAAATGCGTTGCAGTGTGTTCGTGAACAGGTTTTTTCTACGAAAATATTCCACGGGTGGCCATTGTGCCAACGTACGAAAAGAAAACAAACTTCAGACAAGGTCGGAACCTCATTGTTAAGACGCCACGCTCATTAAAAACACTATTTACAAGCCGTCCAACGTGGCTAAAAAACGGCCTTTTCAGACGTCTGTACTTCAGAACCTACTAACCGGATGTATGTGAAACTCAGGTTGCGACCTGCACTGAACTTAGTTGCAGACTTTCCACCAATAAAATTATATGGTCACCGCTTAGTGTTCCATAGTAGAAACAGTTCGGCGGGAACCTTGCACGCTAGTTCAGCGCTTGGCTCGTTGAGGCGACGCGGCATTTGATCCGCGCTTCAAGGTCGACCTTACAGCTCCGTCTCTTTTGAGTCTCTCGCGCGCGGGTAGGCAGCCCCCTTAATTATCAATTATTATAGGTACGGACCGGAAAGTTTTCGTGAAAAGATTTTTGCCCCACTTTGTTTCATTGTCTTACGTGCATACCTGCAGCTTTCTTTCATGGTTACTAACTGTCTTTATTTGTACACAGCCGTCTTCCATTTGACTGTGCCAGTCAGAACATGGTTTAACTGCGACACTCTACGTCTGTTTGCGAGTATAGCCCCCAGACGTTGGGAGTTAAAACATTATATCACTAGAGATGACTGTATATCGCGCAAATTTTTTGTGACAACATGCCCTCGAAAACACTGCAATTTCTTGCAACAAGTATGATTGGCTGATGTATGTCTGACACAGCGTAGCTGTCTGCAGACCAATAACAGGCACAACATATAAATATAGCAGAATGCTTATAGGCTCAGTCAAATAGGGTAACAGATCCACGTACAAGCTAAAGCCAGTAATGTTTTGATAAGCTAAACGTACGTTGAAAGCCAGCAAACAGTCAAGTTCTCCGGCGATAGACCGTCATCTCTAGCCGTCAATGTCTCGACGCACAGCTGCAGGTGCGCACGTAAACTACTGAAACTAAGTAGTGCAAAAATATTCTCGCAAAAATTTCCTGTCCCTGATTATAGGCTTTTTTCGAATCCACGTGCCTATGATGCCATACAATTATCGTCAAGGACACCAGAAATCTGCGGAAAACATTTACAGGTTTTATTTCAGTACGAACTGATGCCCGTCCCAATGACTTACGGGTGTTCAAGTGCGATAAAATAATAATATATTTTTATGAAATATATTTGATTAAATAGACAATAGTTGTGAGTGTAGTTTCCTCTTACAAAACAATTTTATCTGTTTCGTTAGTTTTCTCTTAACGGTGCATCAAAGTCAAAATTTGCTTGTTACGCTGTCATGCAAATAGTGAAAACCAATCAACCTGCTTAAATGAAATAATTCACTGTGACCTTACATCCCCAAAACATTAAAGAACCCACAGTGCCATATTTTGTATTTTTTAAAAAATCACAGAAGTACAGAAACAATTTATATTTTTTTTTAAATATGAAAATAGTTATGCGGGATGATTCTTAATGTTTTATTACGTAGCCCGTGGCATGTTATTTCACCGTGAATTATTTCACTTATATAAGTCAACTGGTTTTCACTATTTGCAGCATGGCAGCAAAACATGCAAATTATGACTTTGACGCATCTTTATGAGAGAATGCGAGATAAAATTGCTTATAAGAGGAAACTGCACTCACAGGTGTCGTATATAAAACTAACACTATTTTATATAAATATAAAATTATGATTTTATCGAACGTGAACACCGTTAATGGTGGTCTGCCTGCAAATTGCAGACTTTAGTAACCTATTTGTAATAAGCCCAGTCAAAAGACAAACGTGGAGCCACGAGAGAAGATTTTTGCACCACTTTGTTGCAATGCATCCCGTGCACAACAGTAGTTGTTCTTCGTGGTTATTAAAAGCATCCTTTGTTCAGACACGTCTCCCATTTGACTGCGCTTATAAGAATAAAGTTATCGTGACATCATACGTCTGAGATTTGCCAGTTGAACTCCAAGATAGGTGGGAGGTAAAACATCCAATCATTGACCGTAAGAAAAACTACTGCAGATGTGCATATAAAGTATTCAAAGCAAATAGTGCAAAAGTCGTGGCTGTGCTTAAATCTTCATATAAAACGATTCACCTATCTTAAACACAAGGCCAAATGTTCTCCACATACTCCTAATTGCTTCTTATATTTAATGTCTTCTACAAAGCAATGCCCAAAGTTCGTTGCACTCACGCTTTCCAAGTCCCTCAAGTTATTTATCGTCGCAACTGTTCGCGTATTGGGTGACTCAAAGTGAAGTTGTGTGCCAAGTCGCCTTCTCAGTTGGAATCGTCAAAGTGCAGCGCCTAAGAATACTACACCACTAAAGCGGTATGTTTTAAGACTACACAGATGGTAGTACTTACGCGAGTGAGGTGACAGGATCGCGGGCCTTATAGGCTCAGAAGTGACGGGGCTAGAAGGGCGACCTTGAAGCGCGCATCAAATACTGCATCACCACAACGAACCGAGCTCTGAAGTACCATGTGAGATTCCCGCCGATCCATTTTTACTGTGGGACTATGGTGATTGATCCCTGACAGATCGGTTTTACGGTTTTTCTTATAAATCAGGAAATAGACACATTGTTTTGCTTTTTTCACGCTGACAAGGCATAGTTTATTGTTTCATTCACTTTTTGCAATCCATATGGCATTGTTTCTGTTAATTTTGCGGCCTCTGTAGTCACTCCCGTAAATAAGGCAATTTTTCCTTTCCAGCTGTTTCCAGTTGCAAAATAATGAATATATTACGGTTCCAGCAATTACAGAAAAACGATTAAGTTTGTATCTATGCCTTGTCGTGACAAAAATTTTGATTCGTTGACTGGAACAGAAGTTATCGAGAAAAAAAAAAACAGATAAATCCAAGGTGGTAGGGATCAATACCCCTTAAGCGGTATAGGTATATCATTATATTGGTGGTAAGTTTGTGGACAAGTTCACTGTAAGTCCCTATCTGAGTTTCGCATGCATCTGGTCAGTATATTTCGAAGCACCTACAGCGAACTGGAAAGGCCGTTTAGCTACGTTGGAGGGCTTAGTAACAGTGCTTTTAGTTATCATAATTTCTTAACAATGACATTCAGACATTGTTCCAAGTTTGTTTTCTTTTCGTACATTGGCATAATGATCACTCGTAGAATAGTTTCGTTAAAAAAAATTGCTTTCCCACATATTACAAGAATATGTAGTTATTTTGAATGTTGGCTGCTCAGAAGCGAAGGACCTATACGGGTGGCATTGATGCGCGCATAAAATGTGCATCGGCTACATGCTGATCATTGCACGCAAACTGTGCTCAGAACCCTGATCCGTCAATACGTGGCACAAACAAGCGAAACAGGACAAGTCATTGCCGTTGGACAAGTCGCAGCGCTATTAAAATGACCCTTCTTGACAGGGTTGTCATATAGGCTATAAGGGCGCGGCTTATACGGTTATGACTGGGTACAATTGTATGTACAAAGAGACTTGCATAATGTATATCGAATAACTTTACGTTCCTGTCACTTCTCCGATTGACCTTTGATATATATATATGACAACTCTTGAAGGACACTCACTCTATAAAAAACCAGCAACTATACACATACCCAGCCATGTTGTATCACCACAGAATATTTAGTAATACAGAAGTGAAACAGCAGGTAGGACAGCGAACTCAGTCACACACGCCGGCAAAATGGCTGCGCTGGCCAGCAACATGGCGGAAACGCCTACCGCCAATCTATGTAAGACAGCTGCTCTGCAAGTCGGCAGCCAGGCCAATAGGAAACCTGCCGTAACATGCAGGAGCCAAGCATTCTCAGGCAGTGAGCGGGCAAAGTTCGCTCGTATCAAATGAGTCGCCACATCATTACACGTCTATATTACTATTTACTGTGAGATATAACTGTGTCACACAATAAATATCTGCTATCTACTAAGTGCACAGATAATCTTGCACACTAGCCTACAGTGAAGTGACCCCGCGCATTACTCCGGCCTCTAACAGTTATACCTAAAAGGTAGACACCTCAGAACCGTAAAGAATTATTGACGGTATGTGAAACACAGTATAACCACAGACTAAACAATAATAACAGACGCGAACTGACGTGGCGGCTTATTTGATACGGGCGAATTTGACCGCTTATTGGCTGCCCGAGGCTGTTGACACCAGCCCCGTGTATGGTTGGCTCCTGTATGTTACTGCAGGTTTCCTATTGGCCTGGCTGCCGGCTAGCATAACGGCCACCTTATGCTGATTGGCTCTAGGCGTTTCCGCCATGTTGCTGGCGGGTGTGACTTAGTTCGCTGGCCTACCGGTCATTTCATTTCTATGTTCCTAAATATTATGTGGGCTAAGTAGAGCCACGATTTTGTCGCGAAAATATTTCTGCTCACTTTGTTTCAGTGTCTTACTTGCACATCGGTAGCTCTGCTTCATGGTTATTGGCAGCGTGTCTTTGTTCAAACACGTCTCTCATTTGACTGCGCCAATCATAATAAGATTATTGTGGCTTCATACTTCTGTGATTTTACCAGCAGATCTCCAAGACAGGTGAAGTTAAAAACATCCAATCACTGACCACGAAGCAGAACTGCAGATGTGCACTTAAGACATTTAAACAAAATGGTGCAAAAATTGTGACTCTAGAGTACCTTGACAAATACGAGATGCAATGCTCAGTGAGAACCGAGCTAAACTACGTATTACTAAACCACCAGCTGGGCGACCTACGGTGCAGGAGCTACCACGCTAGAGAGACACACGTAGTGACGTAGGAACTCTGGCTAGCGCATGTGGAGTCGTGAGCTTATTACGAGCAAACTTCTCTAGATTGAGTTAATAGAAAGTTGACTTGGCTGCGGGCGCGCGCAACAGCGGCACAAGTCCCTCCCGCTAGTGACCGCCAGGCAAAGAGTGACTCAACTAACGCCTAGACCTACGAAGTGAAGTGAAGACATTTTGGTCAGCGCTTAACGTCTAGGTCTTTAGCGCTGATGATAGGTGACATAATGTGAGTATGGTGCAGCGCCGGAATGAAAGAGCGGGGGAAACGGGAGATCACCGAGAAAACACTCCGATCATCGGCATCGTCCGGCACGATTCCCACGTGCGATAATCCGGGGACCGACTCCGACGGGAATTGAACCCGGATAGCCTTGGTTTGAGCACTGTCCTCCCCCCCCCCCTCGTCCACTCTTTAGACCTACGATAAGACAGAGAAGACTGGTGTACTGTAAATAGTGAGAGATTTCTTGGAGAGTGACTTTTGTAATCTGATGACTGCTTTGCGTAAGGGAGACACTGTTTACTTATTGTATGGAATTTAATTGTTATTATTCATAGAATTTTGAACTATATGTAGACAAATGTGTTACAAGTCAGAGGTGACGTTGGACACGTAGGGTGACTTCAAGACATTTCTAAAATATATGTTTTGCGTGTATGTTAGCGCTGAATGACGAAATTTACTTGCGATGATTTCCAATGGAAAACAATAATTTGAAATAGTATCCCTAAGTTACGCCATGTATCTACAGTCAATCACTCTTACGGTATCATCGTAGACTAATTTAATAAGGTTCATAATTAATTACGAAATTGTTATTTAATTTATATGGACCGCGGCGGCCGAGTGATCATTTGCCTCGCGTTCCGGGTTTGATTCCCGGCGGGGTCAGGCCCCGGCGCTTGTCGGCGGCCTTCTCGTTTACCTGCTCCCCTCTCCCCTCAGCCACTCTCTTATTTCCGTCGCTTCTCCATTGTAGGACGTATCCTCCGGACCAAGCGAATGCCTCCGGACACCGAGTTGTAAGCTCTGCACTTCGGGATGTGGTACCCTGACCCTCCGGTACCCACATCATACGATTACTATTATTATTATTATTTAATCTATCATGATGACCTTTGGAAGAGTTTCGCATTCGGAGTGTATGGTTGTATGAACCTTTAGGACATACGCCACTACGATTCACATGTCTGTGAATGAAATCTACAGAACAGAAAAATATAAATTAGCAGAGTATGCTTTAGTCAACAAGATACATACACAATAACATTATATTCCGTGAATTGAATTGGGTCAAATACAAGGACAGCCAAATAAGGAAAATAAGAAAGGAAATACAGACACCAACCAAAGCAGACAACTCAGGATAGAGGCCTACTTTGGCAAAAGCACAAAAAGACAAATCGTTGTGCTATATGTTGATCAGATTCCATTCATGGAATTTTATGTTGAGTATGTGTCCTGTTGACTAAAGCATACTCTGGTTACGTATGTTTTCCTGTTCTCTGTGGCTTTTTTCCCCCAGACATCTGCATCGCAGTAGCGTATGTCCAAAAACCTACTTCCAGTTAATCTATCAGTTCTCCATCCCGAAATAATCTGGCTACGTCCATGATAGCAAACTTGTAACAGTAGTAATAAATATTGTGTGGTTTTTAAACGAGAGTACTTTTTAATTTCCTATAAGTTGTTCCGCATTTAACTGTGCATGACAAGAAAAAAAATACCATAATAACCAGCCACAGATGTTTTCCATCTACTTGTCTCCGACAAGCGAGAAACACAGTGAGATTATGTTTAAAGATAAACATCTGGTCACTGATATTGGTTCACTCCACTGGTGTTGTAGGTATGGACAGAACATGGGTCTATAACTTCTCTGGCGAGGCGCGTGTTGAATGTTAAAACCGACCGCGTAGCTAATTATTGCATGCAAATTAGCTACACTCTTAGTTCAACTTTCCCTCCAGGTGAGTTAAGAGAAAGCCGGCAATCTTTTATTTATTTATTTTTGCTGTTTATTTTTCTAATCAAAGGTTTAAAACTAACACGCCCCTCAATGTCGTTCCGTCTGGATAAATCACACTAATACGCTCTGTTCGTATTCGCTAGAACGTTATAATTTGAAAACAGCAAATTGAGTTCAGTGACCTGTAAGTTAGACAATCTCAAGACTAACTGTGTGAGGCAGGAGCAGTGAGAGTGTCATTGACTGACGTGTGTAATGTATTATTGCCTCTCCGTACAAGCCACTCAGCTGGCGTGCTTTACTATTATCCTCGTTCCTATTTGACTTTAAGCGGTGACCACATTATTTTATCTGTGGCTAGCATAGTTCAAAGTCCAACGCTTGTTCCTATAGTTGTGTTTTTCGAATCCGGTTGTTATTTTAAGTGATATCGCATTGTGGAAAAGCCGTTTCCTGACATTTTGAGTTGCCCGAAAATAACGTTCCTATTAAACGTATAGAGTTTTTAAATCTATAGCGACATAGCTTGGAAAGTGTAATATTTTTGTAGATACACAAATATAACACGCATAAAATAGTTTGATCAAAAAATAATAGTCGTTACTCGCTGCAACGCATTTGAAGCGCAGGTAGTGTAGCCCCTTAAGCCATACGGTTATCAGTTTTGTACAAGAACGTATATATCGTCTTGTTCAAGGCGACTAGCATTGTGTGACTGCCTTATTTCTATGCAAGCTCTTGCATTCTAGATAGAGTCGTTAGAAGCGGTTCTAATTTTCCCGCACCTTCTTGTGCAAGTCGTTTATGTTTTTATTCTGCACATTTACGTACGTTAATTTATCCTGATATTGTTTATTTGAGAGTAGAATACAAGCTGAAGCCTTGTGTACTCACAACAACAAAAAAGAGGATCCTTATATTTCCGAATTTTTTTCTCATGTAAGGTACAATTCAAGCAAGTACCACTGTACTTTCATGGAGCTTGTATACAAGGAGGTGTACACCTTTTCCTCTCTATGTGCACAGTAAAAAAAAATGTTGCTAATTTATAAGGAAAATCTTGTGAACTAATATCAGAACATTATCAGGTAATGAAAGTAAGATGTCAGAAACCATTTAAAGTAGTTACAATTAGTAAACACCTTTGGGAACTGTTAAAATAAATGTACTTTTACAAAAAAAATTTGAAACTAGTTTCCAAAAAAATTGTAACACTACAAAAATTGTTGTAAAATGTACCAGATATTATCTGTAAATACACAAAATTTATTTGTATATTTACAGAAATATTTGTAAATATACAAATAAATTTGTAAAAGTACAAGTTTTTTTTGTAAATGTTACAAACAATTTTTGTAGTGTTACAAAAAACTTTTTGGAAACTGGTTTCCAAAAAACCTTTTTGTAAAAGTACAATTTTTTTACAGTGTGTTCGCCTTGTTCAAACCAAACGAGGCGCCGCAATGGTTACACGTCGGACTCGCATTCGGAAGGACCCGGGTTCGATCCCCGGCTCCGGCCATCCTGATTTCTGTTTTCCGTGGTTTCCCGAAACCGCTCCAGGCCAATGTTAGGATGGTTCCTTTACAGAGGCTATGGCAGACTCCTCTCCCAGCTCCTGTTGTGCGTCACCATATCTAATGTCCTCGCTGTATACGAGACGTGAAGCCCACTTACCTTACCTAACTTTGTTCAAGAAATATAACCGTGAGTACTAGGCTTTATAGACTGGGAAAATTCGCGGCTTCACTGACCTCTAGGCTAGTCTTCAGGAATATCTGTGTACTCGTGCAGACAACAGCTGCCCATTGGCTGCTTCCTGACAGTGATACCACGTGATTGGGCCTGCATTTAGTTGACTGTTTATTATTGGATCAGCGCCCTCCAGTTGTTGTCAAGTCAGTCAAGAGACAATTACGACAGAACGAAGTTGACTGCGACCTCACACGTCTATTATATGCGGGTAGAGCCCCCAAGACGCGGCGAGTTGCAATATCACTGTCCCAGAAGCATAGCTGCAAGTGTACACTAAAATATTTTCACAAACACTTCCTGTCCTTGCTAACAACTAGACAAAGACACAGACTAAATAGTAATACAGATGTGAAATGATGTGGCGGCTAGTTTGATACGGGCGAACTTCGCCGCTTATTGGCTGCCCGAGGTTGTTGATACCAGGCCCTTGTATGTTTGGCTCCTGCATGTTAGGGCAAGTTTCTTATTGGCCTGGCTGCCGGTTAGCAGGGCAGCCACCTTACGCTGATTGGCGGTAGGCGTCTCCGCCATGTTGCTGGCCAGGGAAACCATTTTGCTGGCGTGTGTGGCTGAGTTCTCTGGCCTAACGGCTATTTCACTTCTGTATTCCTAAATATTCTGTGGCAGAGATACAGGGAGACGGTCGTTAAGTGTGTTCACGTCGCAAAAGTGCATGATTTTATATTTGTACGAGATAGTGTTAGTTTTACAGACATTACTTTTGACTACATTTTCCATATATAAAGAAAATTACCTTCATTTTGGGAATTTTCTTAAAAATACAAAGGAATGGCATTCTTTGGTTTTTAATATTTTTTGCACATAACCCATACTATCTAATTTCAGTGTAAAAATTAAGTTATTCGAGCATGTCAGTTGGTTTTTGTTGTTAGCATGTTCCCGTAACTTTCGAATTTTGACTTTGGCTTGCCGGTTTGGGGAAGGTTATGAGAGCTAAAATATTACGAGTGGAAAATGTAGTTAAAAGTAACGTCTGTAAAACTAACACTACGTTGTACAAGTATAAAATTATTTGTTTTTGCCACGTGAACACGTTACGACAAGTAGAGGTGGCAAATGACAAGGGGGTGCTAGTATTTATTTTCGAGGTGTGTTCACTTACACACCGTACTAGGGCGGAGGGGTCCAGGGGCCGCTCCCCCGGAAAGTTTTTGATTTTAGGGTACACATTTACTGCTATTTGAGCAATTTTTGAATCAAAATATTGGATTGAAATTACTTAATTTTTGCCCGAGGATAAAAAAACTTAAACGATACATTTTTGAAAACTCTTTGCTGAATATCAAGGAGTATCGACTCAAGGGTCCTTTCTTAGTTTCGCCTTTGTTGAATGCCATTGGCTCGATAAATTAATATGCTGTATCAAGTATGATTTAAGTACCTACTAGAAATCGCTAGTAAAAAAAATTGGGTTTATTAAACTTAAAACCCTGAACACCCAAGAATCAGATACATCTCAGCAGATGATATTGCTAATAAAATTTCATTATTATTTATTGCTGAACATTTAATTTTAAATACAGTTGCTATTCCCCAAGAATCAAACACTTTGACAATAAATTCAAAATACCCTAAAAATCGAAGACGAGTTGTCTTATTAGATACAATTGTACATAGAATGTTTTTGTTCAACATTAAATCATCCATTAATCCAACAATATATACAAATCGATCACGTAACAAGTAGTAATATGTTGTCAGTAATTATAAATACGTAAACAGTCCAGTCAATTAACAACAACCTTTGGCTATTACTACAACTGAAATACCGCTCAACAAAAACTCACAAGAATCAAACGTTTTAATGCAGTGTATATTACACTATAAAATACACAGAAGTAATTTATGCATCCGTATTACTGTTACATATATTGTAAATATTTATAAAAACTTTTTACAATACCATTTTTCTGTTGAGTTTCCTGGCAATGACATGTAAAGTGTCTTCAAATGTGAAAGGCAATGGATAGTGAATTGCCATGAGTACTAGGCCAGTTAATCGTTCGTTGCATTAAATATGTATTAACTCTTTTCATTGAGGAAAATGACATTTCGACCTCAGCTGTTGATACAGGTAAAGTTGCCAGAACATACAACAGATGTCGTATAGTTGGGTAGAAATGCTTGCTGCATGCCTCCAACATGGACATAATCCCATTTGGTATGTCAGACTTGCTGTCTTTCCAATTCTCACACCACAACAGATATTCCGCCACAACCGCGGTCTCAGAAGTTTTATCTTGAAAGTAGAGGGTTAGTTTGTTGGCTCTTTCACGTTAGGGGAGCAGAATCTCCAACGCTGAAAGAATGTCTTTATTTTGACCAAATCAGTGCTGAAGACTGTTAATAAATCCATCAACACATGGCAGAAAAATAGTTCTTCGGTAGTACTCTTCAACTGATTTGTGGGGATGAATACTCCTCGTCGACTGCTTCATAGCCTGTCACGGTATTTCAATAGAAGTCCCAAACAAGTTGTCTGCCGTAGTTACAGACTTAAGGAAAATTTCAGTTAAATTTTTATGATCATCTCTGTCGCAATCCCTAAGAGTTTGGAACGTTTTCAAGATGCTTTCGGAGTAAGATGTTGCAGAAGCTATATCATGCTGTGGGTTCTGCAAATATGCGAAGCCAATGCTAAAGTGAGGCGAAATAAGTACTCACATAGAAAAAGTAACACTATATAGTTTCCTTTTTCCACTGCAGCCAGAACAGACGATGCTGAACTTGAAAATACTTCTGTTACGTTGTGAAAGTTCTTGTAGACGGGGCACTATGACTGGAAGCCGCTTAGCTAAACAAAAGTGTTGATTGCTTAATGGCAACTGCGACTGGTCGGCTGCGGGAAGGGATAACTTGGCCATGTTGCAACTTGCGGAAGTACACTCATTGCAGGATAAAAACTGACGCTGTCAACGATCAAGGGCTCTAGATCAGCCACCAGCCCGGCCAGTTAACAGTATTTTCTGCACAACAAGCACCCTGTTACTTAGTTCGTCTAAGTGCATTTGAAACAGCTACACTCTAAGAAATAGTTAGTAAATTTCCACACATGCGAATAGTAACGCTAAGGAAGTAGATATGGTAGAATTGTTTCCCAGAAATCTATTGCAGCATTCCTAAACTTATTTATAAAACAGTCAAATGTATACTGGATTTACCATACTTATATTGTAACAACTGTAAATGTTTACATGTTTACAAGGCGGAGGTATGGTAACTGTCCCATACTGCATTTAGGTTAATTACTTCCTTAACATTTTAGGCAGTTTTTTTTACAGTGTAGATGAGTGTATTTGTGTACATAAGTTTTTTTTTTTTAATTTCGGGGGGTGTTTGGACACCCAACCCCCAACGCCCTTCCCCCTTTCCGCTCTCCACTGGGTGGACACATCTGGTTGTTCAAACAGGCGTGGCCAAGTCCAGGGACGCTATTGGTCATGCTGGAACACAGAGCAGACAGGTACACAGAATGAAACGGCGTGTGTTAGTGCCTTTGATGTAGGCGTATTGGGTCGGTGTTAAGTTGCACGATGCTCTGATTAGTGACCTCGTGATACTGCGTGCTGTGGCCGCCAGCCCAGGCAAATAGGTTTTAGGGGGTTCGCGGTAAACTGTGCACTTTTGAAACCCTAGTTACTTGTTTCCTTTCAGATAATAGGCTATATACTTTCCTGCCAACTTTTGATACAAACAAATCGTCCTAAGTATTACTGGAAGAATGTAAAATGTTAATTTGCTATTATAGTGTATATTATTTTTACCAACATCACAGTTGAACTTTTAACCAAATAATTAGGCAGCTATCATTCCAGTATTTTTATAATCTTAATTTGTTGAACTGATTGCAGCCTAAATATACGTTAAAAGTTCAACTGCGATGCTTGTAATATAGTGCAAGATGCATAGAATTCACGCAATAATTGCAAATTACTCACTTTTGTTTTCAGACGTTCATAAAAGTGAAAATAAAGTAATTCAATATTGCTCGAACTGCCTACAGCGTGTTCTCGGTTACGTATTTTTCTCAGAGACCAATAAACGTGCGTCCACAATGCTTATCTACTAAAAGAAGACATACTTCAGTCTACTTAATGAATGTGACTTTCAAGACGCCACGCACATTGGAAGCATTATTTTAAGGGCGCGGTCTACCGCAATTTTCATCAGCATTTTTTTATTTTTATTAGTACCAGATATTTTTTTTTCTTATTTTAAACACAAAATATGACTAAATTTGGCTCTTATGAAATTTTTTTACCTCTCATAGTTTTCGCGTAGTGGCTTGTTAAAGTCATATTTTGCATGTTTCCGTTTTAACGACTACACTGAAACCAACTGATATACCAAACTCAAAAAAATCACAGTATATAAAGAC
>PNEQ01102873.1:17563-28825 GCA_003012365.1 Medauroidea extradentata
TGAGCATGTCATTTTAGCCTGCTATGTCTTTATCCACTGTGTTTTTTTTTTTTTTTTTTAGTTTGGTGTATCAGTTGGTTTTAGTGTAGTCGTTAAAACGGAAACATGCAACATATGAATTTAACAAGCCATTACATGAAAACAATTAGAGATAAAAAAAATTTCATAAGAGACAAATTTAGTCACATTTTGTGCCTAAAATAAGGAAAAAATATCTGGTACAAATACAAAATAAAATAATGATGATGAAAATTCCGGTAGACCGCGCCCTTAAAGCCTTCAAACTTGGCTAAAATTAGCTTTTCACGTGGTTGTTTCATCGCTCGAAGTTAATTCTATTAAAGGGTCGGAAGATAATGAAGATTCTTATGAACTAGTTTTACAGGTGAATTTTCCGTGAGTAGATCGCTGGAGAAGTTACGAGAACAATAAAATAAGTGATGGTAACGTTATTTAGGTTAAGTAAAGAAGACATTGACTTGACTAAAAATTTTTTACAGAAAAAAACGAAGTATTTTCAACTGTTAATCTTTACCTGCAAAATAATAATATTGTCACATTTGACGTGTATTAAGGCCTAATTTATGTTAAAATGCGTGATAATTTCGAAAGTTTATAATTTTATTGGAATTATTTCGTGTTTTGGCTTGGTCATTGTGGGTTGCTTTTGGTCGTGGAGATTTAACCGAAAACCCGGGCGGTTATTTTTCCAAATGCCGGGGCCCTGCACTAAGGGTCATTGCCCCGCGCGAAATGCGGGTTAAATAGAGCACGAATGTTTGAAACTATATAAGGGTGATCTCCCCCCCCCCCTTGGGGTCGTTGTAAATATGTGTTAAATTTTAAATGTTATTTGGTGGTAAAGATAAAAAACAGTTAATTGTGTTTGTGTTTCCTAAATGGTAAAGCAGTAATAATAATGATGATAATAATAATAATTTAGATTTAGTTTCGTTATACTAATTCTAGACAAAATTTTCTAAATTTATATTTTTTGTATTAATTTATCAACACGAATTCTTAAGTTATAATTATTATTTTGTTAGTCAACCTCTTTTTAAGTATTGCTTACCTTGTCTACGACTGGAATTTTAGCTCGCCTCTAGTTACTCTAGTGACAATATTTGCTTTAACGAGCCTACGTAAACGGGAAAGGACAGCAGCGCAATTACCTGTGGAGAGTGTCCCTTGCCAAAAAAAATTTAACATTTAGTTTCCTAACCTGTATTAGAACTAACCTTAAAAGCGGCGAGTCAATTGAAGATGATTTCTGTAAAACCGATGTTTACGCGTATACGCATATTTCCGCAAGTGAATGTTCTGGGAACATAAGTTTCCTTCCGGGAAAGGAAAACAATCTATTATCTGTAGACCCCACTTTTCACCTAAGTCCTATATGTCACTAGAGAGGGAAAAAATCGAAATGTCGCTCAGTCTGTTGAAAGCAAAGGGAAAAAACGGCGTCCAGTTCAACCATGTCTATTTTTACACATGCAGTAATAACAAAATGTTAGCGACGTAATTATCGTGTTATTGGACTACAACGACCGTGATCGGCCGATGGCTATAAGGTCGACTGTTACACGTTCACTACTTGCTTATCGCCTCAATGCGCTAAACACTCATCTTGAGTCTGTCCTCCCCTAGGGAACTTCTCTTAAAGGAAATGGTATAGGCGGTTCGGGATAAAGTCAGCACTTTTGAACCCGTGGTTACTTCTTCCTGTCAGATAAATTTTAGTTTACTGCCACGTTTTAATGTAAACAAAGCAAACAATGAAACTATCAACACGAGTTGAAATTTACCACACTCAAAATTTAAAGCCTTTGACCACAATAAATAATACTTTTCCAATAATTATTTTTGACAAGATGGGCTTCAAGAGTACTCACTTCATCGCGAACCATCTATACATACTGTAATTCAGCACTGAAATCATCAGTATAAAATTGTAGGTTTTGAAGTCAGTTTTGAAAAATAAAAAATAGTTACCTTAGAAAATAGATTTTGTCAACTTTCTGAGCAAAAATTCTTCTCGAATTATGTAGTAATTCTGAAGAGCAATATCAGGCGGCAAAATTTCGTGCACTTAACTAATGCATAGAGACACTGGTAAATCGCGAAAATGTTTAACATAGTCTCCAATAATCTGTACTGTATTAACCGTGACACGTGTAAACAGTTTTGGGGCAAATAGCACACGCTGTTTGTTCAATCTGTACAGTTCTATCTGGGTATGCTGGAGAGAGAAATAATGCTACAAATAAACGATAGCCATTGTCGATACGGAACATTCAGTGTTATATACAGCCTAGCCTAGTCTAGCTATTAGTAACTTTTCAATTTCTCTGCTAATGCATCATTCTGGGTACATTTTTACTAATAAATATCGTTAGTATCATTAGCCTAGGGTTGTTGGTTTGTATAGTTTTCCAGATTGAGTTTCAGAACGCGTGTATTTAAAATAGTGTTGTTAGCGTTTATTCATCTACCCGGAAGGAGGACTGTCGGGCCGCCATTTTCGGAGTAAGTTAGGGCTGTGTAAGTGACACCTAGTGTAAGATTGGTAAGGGGAGGTGGTGTATGGTGTGACGAACTCGCACGTGGCTGGCGCTAATTTTACTCTGGCTTGCCGGATGGAGTTGTCCCCGGGGTTGAGTCACAGCGGCCATGGTCGCGGCCAACAGTCTGCGGCAACAAAACACACTCGTAAATATCCCCGGCCCGGCCGACCTCCTGTCCTAGCCCCAGTTTTAAAATAATCTCCGCCCGCCTCCATGATATTTCCAGACAAGCATCGTCCGTGTCGGCGCGGCTACCAGCCATCTCTCCCCTTTATGCCCTCTTCCCCCTCCCCCCTCCCAACTTCCCTGGCTCAGACACGTCCAACGGTTTTATATTTTTGTTATTTTTAGCATTCCGGGAATAACTCACCCAGAGAAATGAAACGTCGAATGGCTGTATGTCATCCACGCTACGCGTGCGTGATCCCGAACTGCAACCTCGGCGGGACTACGATCTTTAAGGCTTCTGCCTACTTCGGAGCGCGGCGAGAGCAAGGATAGGGTTTTACATGTTAAACTAAATTCCGTGTAGATCTGTCACCCTTTGAGATATCGCTTTCGGACAAAAGCCGTTTTCTGCATTCATAAGAGGAGAATACTGCGACGTAAACGAAAATGTGAAAAGAATTTTCTGAATACAGGATTTCGAGTGTTTAATCGGCATGAAAACACTTATTTTCTCATAGTTTTCAGGGCATTGATATAACTTTCTAAAAGATTCCGTAGCAGTGTGGGCCGTATCGTACTGAACAAAAAAGTCAGTGGTGGCATGTATGTAGGTTTGAAAGTGACTGAAATATTTAGGAATATACTTTAACCTGTAACGCCCTATCCTTGCAGCCGCAGGAGCTCTGAGGCAGGCAGAGTCCTTAAGAGTCCTGTACAGCAGCCGCTAGATGCCATGTTGGTGGTACAGATACATACAGGCGATAAGAGCTACACTGGTTGGTGCTTCAACAACCGTATCGCCCTTAAGCGCGAGATACGAAAACGGCGTGCGGAGTTTTGGTCGTTGACGTTTTACTAATGGACTTCAAGCGATAAGCGTACTTTTTAATTTACGAGGTGTGTGTAGTGAAGTCCAACGCGTGTTTCTCTGTTTTCGTTTTACGATTCCAGTTGGTATTTTTTACGTGACAGCAGTCTGAAAACCTCGTTTTTAGCAATTTTTAGTTTTCCTGAAACCATGATTTTTAGCATGATATCTAGAAAACAAAAATAGAGAAACATAGTTTTAATTTTTTTTTTATTTTCGTAGGTAGAGATATCGAACAAACATTTAGTAGTATTTCTTTAAAGTACTTAGCCTTAACACGCTGCAACTATGTTCATGCACCAGCTAAGTATGGCTTTTAAGGGCGCCTCTCTAGATAGGCTGTTTTTGTGTGTGAGGCAGGAGCGATAAGGTTGCTGTTGACCGGCGTATGTAATGTATTATCGCCTCTCCGTGCAAGCCACTCAGATGACGTGCAGTGCTTTACTATTATCCTTCTTCCTAAGGCACTTTAAGCGGTTACTACTTAATTGTATTTGTGGACAGCATAGTTCCAAGTCTAACGCTTGTTTCTATAATTATGTGTTTCAAATCCGGTTGATATTTTTCCAGATATGGCAGTCTGGAAAAGTCATTTTTGGCCATTTTGAGGGGCACGAAAATGAAGTTTCTAATAAACGTACCAAATTTTTAAACTTTAGCGACATAATTCGAATAGTGTGTTCTTTTCGTAGATACACAGATACAATGTGCGTTACATAGTTTTGTAAAAAAAATATTCGTAACTCGCTGCAATGCATTTGAAACGCAGGTAGGGAGGCCCCTTAATGTGGCACATCTCAAACCAACTCGGAATTTCCTGGGGTTTTTTATTGTTCAGTTGTATAGATCGCACTCTAGTAAACTATTTTACCTTGCTATAAACTCATAGATACATAACATCTGACAGATGTTGATGACATAATTAGTAATATATAATGCATTAATTATGAATGTGTTCTCCTTTTCAAAGTCGTCACGTAATGAGTATGCAAACATTGGTGCCTAGCACTATAGTAATATGTCTTAGTAATTTCTAATAAAATATTGTTAAGATATAAAATGGGAAACTCAACATGTGGTGTGAGATCCCAAGTTACAGGTGTTTATACTAAGTAACTAGCTGCAGTAAAGTAGGTTCACTCAGTCATGTAACTGTAGGTCTACTGAATCACCGCGTAATAACAAACCATCTACAAGCAATTAAGTGTTTTAATAAGGCAGGAATAAACAAATCTCTACACATTTTATACATTTGTAACATATTTTCCTAAATGACACGACTGCATGCAGCACATTTTGTTATGTTATTTTATTTATATTGAATGTACAATATTCGGTTCGTGTTTCTTTCTTCGACACGTGTATTGTTACAAGTTTAGCAAAAACGTATTGTGTGGGCAATTCTTTGAGATCTATGGGGATAGAGGTCTTATAATTAGAAATAAAGGAGTTGAATTAAGTCATTGATTTACTAGCTCACAAAGCTTACAAAAATACACAAAACAGCAATCAACTAACTATAACTTTCACAATACCCTTAATTACGCAAACAATTACTACTGTGTCAGAGAAACGTTAATTAACTTTGAGAATTAAAGCCCAAGAATATTTACCATTAATCAAAGACTACAAATCACAATAAAAGTTCAGTCAGATATCCAATAAACAGTCTCTCAAAAACTGACAATGTACAACCTTATCAGTCCGAAGTGGCGATGGCTCACCATGTGCTGCGCAGCACCCCAAGTGCACCACTGTCTTCACTCTTGAGGTCTTCGGTTCGACTCCCGTCGCGCACCTCCTTGTTGTCCGTCGACCCACAGCAGTCCTCTTGTTACGCCCAATACTGCTTCGAAGGTATGTGCCTGCAGCCTCACAGTAGACTCTGATGTCACCAAGATGTCTTCACCAGTCTCTCTCCACAAGTATAGCACCTTCCTCTATCACGACCAATAGCGAACTCTCACCAGATATATTGATTCGGCTCTTATATGCTTCGGCAAACTACGGGGATTAACCTAATTGCAGGGGTCTAAAAATAGACATTTCATCATGCTTCGGACGTGACTTGAGTCTCGCGAGCCGATCCTTATGATGTATTTCGTCGGGATTCCCAGTATGAGACAGCCTGGCTTGTGAGTCATGGGCCAGCCATCGAGGTGTTTCGACACAGGCCCCAGCCAGCCCGCACTCAGAATTACAGCATGCAACACTGCCCCCTCCTTAAGTCTGTTCATCCCGAACAGACACAACAGCCTCGGGTCCATCGTAGAGGGCTAATCTGTCGATGTGTACAACTTTAGGTCCTCTCGCCTGAGAGTCTCGACGAGCAATCCGAAACACCACGTCATTGATCATCTTCACTGTTTCATAAGGACCTTCCCAATTCTTCTGCAGCTTGGGACAATGCCCCTTCTTCCTCTGAGGGTTGTACAACCACACCAGTAGTCCTTCTTGGAATGTTTCATCTGGTGCATTCCTATCGTAGCGAGTCTTCATCCTGTCGGTGTTGATCCTAAGGTGTCGCCGGACAAAGTTGTGAGTGAGAACCAACTTGCGACATAACTCACTGACATACACTGGGGAAGTAATCTGGTCTTCCTCCGCCGGTCGTCCGAACATCAGGTCGCTCGGGAGACGGAGCTCTCTTCCAAACAGCATTCTTGATGGTGTCACCTTTGTTGCTTCATGAACAGCAGAACGGTATGCTAGCAGAAACAGTGGTACTTTGGAGTCCCAATCCTTTTGATTATCGGATACAAAGATGGATAGGTATTACTCCAGGGTGCGATTTAGACGTTCGACCATTCCATCAGACTGTGGATGTAGCGGAGTAGTTCGGGTCTTCTTCATACCCATTATCTTCATCACTTCTTGGAAAAGGGCCGCTTCGAAATTCCGCCCTCGGTCCGAGTGACAGCAGTCTGGAAGAGCAGTTTTTATCCATTTTGAGGAGTCCCGAAACCGTATTTCTAAGCGTGATAGTTAGAAAACAGAACTGCATCGTTTTAAACGTGTTTTCTATTCGTTGTTGATGTTGATCACAAGTTTAGTAATATTTCTTGCGCCAGCTGTACAGGGCAGAAGAGTGGACGGGGGGCCTAGGTGGGTGTGACCTCGTCATGATGACCTGGCTTTGACAGGGACGCAGAAGAGGAGGAGGGCTATTGTGTGGCAGGGAACACGTCGTATTAACGTCTCTTGCTTGTCGGATTTACCCAGGCATGTCCGCTCTAGAGATGCTGGCTGCTGCTCTCGACCAGACTCCACTCCATTCTAAAGGCTTATATACAATCAATTACTATAACATTTGACTGTGCGATTCCGTTACTTTAAGTATTTTGTCAACACACAATACGAACTTAAAGTAACGGCAGTTGAAAAAGATCTAGAATCTGTTTTTTGAAACTGAAATATTGTGATAAAAATAATGATATATTTGCCATAAAAGCATACCACGTAGATATTCAAAAAATTAAGCCCAGTTATTAAAATAGTTTACATCTATAATAATATTTTTCAGAACACAAGCAACGCCATCATTCGACGAATCTTGCAGTTAACTAACAAATACTTCTCAAACTTTATGTCTGAAAACATTTAAGACATACCTGTTACATTTTTCCATGAAATCACAGTACTGGAGAATAAAACGATACTCAGAAATAAACATTTTTTCATTATACCATAGACAATCAGGTGGTTATTTACAAACAGCCATCTTGAATCTTTCCGTAGGTTTTCAGTTTATCGGAAACGTAGTGCTAAGGCCGCTTGACTTTAGCTTTGGCGACGCCATTTTGTACGACCCCAAGAAGCCATGTATTGAAAGCTATCGCAAAGTCAAATGTGTAACCGCCTTAACCGCTGCCACCAACGTCTATAAGTATCATAGGCTCTTCACGCTAAACTGCTACTTTTCAAGACTACTGTACTCTGCATAGTTATAGGTAGCGGCTGGTTGTTTTCCCGGGAAATATTCCTGCACAACTTAGTTTCACATGTGCTACGTGCACATCTGCAGCTCTTCTTCGTTGTTACTGGCAGCTTGTCTTTGTGTAGAGACGTCACGTGTGCCAATCAGAACAAGGTTACTGCAACGTCATATGTCCTGTGGTTAGCGGGTAGATCAACAAGACACGTGAGTGTTTAAAACACCCTAATATTGACCGCGACGCAGAGTTGCAGGTTTACGCGCAAGGCATTGGAACAAGTTGGTGCAAAAATATTATCACGAAAATTACCGTCGCCTAGTTATAAATAAAGAGATACAAATTTCACATTATTATCTGACATCAGACTGAAGTGCAAGTTACTGTGTGCTCGTGTGACTTGTGCCGTTGGTCGGCAGTTTGTGTGATACACCTGGAGGACTTTCATAACCAATGATGTAAGCTCAACTGTAAACTGCTGCCCACTGCATATACATGTCAGTAAACTATCTTGTGAACAATTGTGCACGTTTCTAGTTAGCAATAAATACAGCTGGTGATTTTTGGGGAAAATAATTGTGCAATATTTTGTATCAATACATGACTAGGGACCCCTGTTTTTCGCGATAAGAATTTTGCCCCACTTTGCTTCAGTGCCTTCAACATCTGCATTTCTGCTTCGTGGTCAGTGATTTGATATTTTAACTGTCATGAGCCTTGGGATTCTACCAACAAATCACAAACGTGTTGTGCTGCAGGAACGCTATTCTAATTGGTTCAGTCAATTGAGATACGGCTCATTCACATATACACGCTGCCAAAACCCATGAAGCAGAATTGCAGATATGTACGTAAGGCACTGAAACAAAGTGGGGCAAAATTCTTTACGCGAAAACGTTACGTATTGATACAAAAAAAAGCATAATTATTTTCACCAAAAATCCCCAGTTCTACCAATCAAATATGGTCTATTGTGGCCTCAGACCAATATTTTGAGTTTGGTTGAGTCTTTATGCTGTGTTTATTACTTAAACTGCAGAGCATATTACAACGTTTAGAGTAACAGCTCAATCCGGATTGAACTAGTAGTGGACTGAAGAATTTTGATTCTAATTTCACTTTAAACACCTTCCTACCGGACTGAAGTAGGAGTGGAATCAGTCCAGTGAGCGAGGTGGACTAGACTGTAGAATCCGGATTGAAACGTTTACCTCGAGAGTTAGTGAACCGTAGTGTTTTTTTTTTTTTTTTTTTTTTTTTTTTTTTTTTTTTTTTACGTTTGAGGCACGGAAACGGCGAAGGCGATAAGTCGAATATAACCCGTGGCGTCAAACACCTCAACGCCTCTAGGCGCGGAGGACTAAACTAGCGTGCAGTGTTTACGTAGTAACTGTTTTTCAACGGGACTTCAAGCGATGACCCTATAATCTTATTTGTGGAAAGTATGTGGTAAAGTCCAATGCAGGTTTCTATGATTTTTTTTTACGATTATGGTTGATATTTTCTCAACTACAGCAACGTGAAAAAGTCATTTTTAGCACTTTTGAGGAGCTCGATAATCATGTTTTTACTATCGGACTGCATTTTTAAAATCACAGGGACTTAAATTGACGTGTGCTTTCTTTTCGTAGATAAACGCATTAAAAACAGTTTTAGTAACTATACATGAAAAACTACTTTCCGTACCATGCTACATCACGTCTCACGAGCCAGGTACACTATCTCCTCTCATCGGACTGAACAAAGAGCAAGCGGTCGCCACGTTGAATTGCTTCTTTATTTATGTAAGAGGTTAGAATCGTCTTGGACTAGCTACATAAACCTGTAAAATAACTAACAAATATTTGCCTCTTTCTTTTTTGCCAGTCATTTGTTCTGTAGTTTAATGTTTCGCAAGGAGATGTCTCTAGACACGTATTCAGGCAATGTTTTCATGTTAGTCTGGATAGAAAATGTTACTATAAACGTATTTCAGTCCACTTTCACTTTAGGTTTGCACCATGTTGAATCCAGTCAAAGTTCTGTCCAGTCCGGAATTTTACAATAAAATCGCTATATACCATCAAGTAGTGGAAAGGTTCAATTTAGTTTGAATGGAAAAAGTACCGTAAAATGGGGTGAATAGGGACGTTGGGGTGTGTAGAGACAAAATTTCAAATTGAGAGTTTTAGTAGACCCTACACAATTTTAAAACCCGAGTTTTTCGTAAGGTTGGCAAGTTAATCATTTTACAAAGAGAAATTATATTAAAATATAATTTGATTTAAGATAAAGGTCTAAGCTAGGAATCTGTTTCAAATTTGGTTCCTATTCGCCCCAGAGACCCTATTCACCCTATTTTACATCATAAACAAACTATAGGTTAAGTTAACTTCTTCTGCAGGTTAGTAATACAATCGATTTCAGCGAAGAGCAATTTCCGTCGATAGTTGTACTGGTAAGTATAAGGGGTCAGCTGACATGCGAGCGGAAATATACAAACTTATTAAAATATAAATTAAACAGGACTTTCAAGTATGCTCACCTTTGAACGCCGTGACCAACAAAAGCGCAATATAAACGGGAAAATGTAAGCATTTTTTTTAAATAACTAATTTCATTATTTTTCACTTTCTCGTGTTGGTTGACATTCCAGGCGTCTGAATTTGTTTAGTTCATTAAGAGATGGCCTACGTTTTCAGTACATATTAATTGAATGTGTGTTTAATCATTGTGTAAATTTATGTTACAAAGTTAATTTTTGGTACCATATATTACAAATCTGAAACATATCTTGTGAATTGCTGCCATCAACAGTTTGAAGTGATTATCCTTAAAAATCTCTTATGAACACTGAAGCATATGTTGCGAAACAAGCACAGATAAGATATAAAATGATAGCAGAAAACGGACGGACAAAAAGTTATCTGTTTTTTATCATCAGAATTCAGGTATAAACTAAAAATGTTTTGCCACCATTTTTACAAGAAAAGCTACGCAAAAAACGAGTTATATATTTACGTGTGTTATACGTTTCAAAGATTTGTTTTTACTATTCAGTTATTACAGTTGTAATACTTTGGAACCCAGACTTGGACATATTCGGTAAGGTTTAGTTTTTGCTAGTCGAGTTGTGGGGTTCTTTTGACACAACAGTACTGTTGTAGGACTGAATGTGCAACTCTCATATTAGACAAACAATAATAAAGACTTGCTTCAGTCAGACGTGAGTAGTATGAAATGGCCGATCCTGGTGCAAGTGGGTTGTGGGTGAGGAGTTGAGGAGTCACCGTTGCCATCTTGGATGACGTCACCGCCGCCATCTTGGATGACGTCACCCGCCGCCATCTTGTTTCCGGCGGCCATCTTGTTTCCGGTCGCCATCTTGGATTACGTCACTTTCAAAATTTTCCCAAATTTCCCAAAATTAAAAAAAATTTTAAAAAATTTCAAAAAAATTTCAAAAATTAAAAAAAATCTAAAAAATAATTTTACATCCATCTGCCATCTTGGACTTTCATTTTCTCCCGCTCTCTCATTCCACTCATAATATTTCCTGCTCTCATTCCACCCATACTTTTCTCCCGCTCCCTCATTCCACCCATACTTTTCTCCTGTTCTGTCATTCCACCCATACTTTTCTCCCGCTCCCTCATTCCACCCATACTTTTCTCCTGTTCTGTCATTCCACTCATAATTTTTCCTGCTCTCATTCCACCCATACTTTTCTCCTGCTCTCTCATTCATCAGC
>PNEQ01102874.1:8336-62927 GCA_003012365.1 Medauroidea extradentata
TTGCCCCCCCCCCCCCCTCCTAAATGACACCATTGACATAGGCTCAATATGAATTATAAAAGGCATTGGAATTACAGTATTTTTAACACTATGTCATTTTTATTTACTTTCAAGAATGGAAGCATTTTAAATTGTATAAAAACACCATAATCAGTTTAGCTGACTGTTAATACTGAAGGCAACTGCTGTACTGGAGAATACATCGCTGGTGAAATGTGATCCAAGAAAGTTACAAACTAAAAAAATATTTTGGACACGAAATAACACGATATAGAAAGTTATTTGTGGTTATTAGTGATAATGCTACCAACACAAAGAAAGCAGGTGAACTGATAGAAAATGAATTTCCACATATTGTGTCTGTTGGCTGTATAGTGCACACATTGCATCTTTTGTGCAATGCCATTGGTTAAATGTGAATCAGTTTATAATTGTTTCAGAAAAGTAACTGACATTATTAAAACAATTTAACCGTATCATATTTCGACTGCAGTATTTTCTAATATAAATTAAACCAAAGGTAGCAAAACCACTTAAAACATAGCCTGTTCTAACCCAATACGGAAGCTTCTTACACTGCTTAGACAGTGTGATGGACAACAGAGTAAGTTTACAGACCATAGCAGTAAGCGAATAAGTAGGAAGCATAGTTTTGAAAGACATGAAAACTAACATTTTGGACGATGATGTGTTTCTTGGTAGGAAATGAGAAATTGGGTAACCTGTTACGAGCTATTGTTTCCTGGATTTCAAGGTCAGAATCAGATACAACATTCATAACATATGGGGTTTTAAGGCCTCACTCTTTAGTTTTGCTGTGGTTTTGAAAAAAAAAAAAAATCATCGCAAATTAATACATATATAAAAAATTCGTTCTTACAGTTTTAAAACTTATATATTATCATTTGTATCTGAATTTTTCTGTTGCAATACATGAAACAGATTTTTACATTTTTGCTCCTGAAACATCACATATTTTGTGGTTAAAATAAATTAAAATGAAGAATAATAATTTGTTGCTAGCAATCGCTACGTTATTATAAAAAATGCTGTTGCAAATTTGTGTATTGTATGACTGAAAACAGTCTCAAATTTTTTCAAAGCATTTGCTTAAAATATATTTGAGTTATTTGCAATTGTTTGAAATAAATGAAAGACCATGGCCTTAACTTAAAGTAAAGATGCTTCAAAAGCGCAAGTTTTCAGGTTCCCCACTTTCAAAGGGTGATGAGAAAAGTTTTAAGTACTAAAGGAAATGGAAACTAGGAAAATAGTGCTTTGAAACACATCCACCTGGCTGCATGCATAGAGCCATCTTCACAAGGTCACACGCACTTAAACCTGATGAACAGTTAAGTGCTGTTGTGTACATATGCCGAAGTTCAACAAATATGGAACACATTTAAGAAGGTATTGTTGTATCTGAGTTAGCTCAGTTCTGAAGTAGAGAATGTATATAGGCCAAACAGTTTTTTTGGATGGCTCTGAAAAAGTAAAATCAAATTCTGCATTTGGTAAAAAGGTCTGTGTTCTCATACACAGTTGTCGAAAGTTGCAAACAGAATACTGAGCGTTTCAAATTAAATAATTATTTTGGACATATACCATTGCAGCAAATGGTGTGTCACAGACAACCAGAGAATACACACAAACAAACTGACAAGTAAACAAACAAAAGAACAAGGACTTGTTTGCAACTGACAAACAAAGGTGAACATTTACAAGGAATTCAGTCTGTGAATTTTTTTTCTTGTAAATCACTGACTGAATTCCTTGTGGAATTGTATGTTTACGTTTGCTTGCCAGATGCAAACAAAGTCCTTTTGTTTGTTTACTTGTCTGTTTGTTTGTGTGTGTTCTCTGGTTTTCTGTGAACACCATTTGCTGCAATGGTATATGTCCAAAATACTTCTTTATTTTGTAACTTGCCCCATTGCAAGAATCGTTCAAAAGTAACAATACTGAGCATATCTGTGACCTTTGCTGCTACAGAGGTCTTCCAGTACACATTGTAGGATACATTCAAAACTAAGGAACTGCTTAACTACTGAAAGAATAGGTAAAATATCCTTCGTTGCACATGATTGGAAACTGTGTTGTCACATCAACCAAGAACACTTAAAGAAAAGATTCTACAATTGTCGTCGCAGAAGCCGAACATAACTACAGAAGAAAAGTTACCAGTGTTTTTATTAAATGAAGACAGTGAATCTTGTTCTTACAAAAAAAATAGAAGAATAAATTGATGCAGTGATGGTGAAGACCCAGAGTGACTTGAAGTAAATCAGAACGTGTATAACACGTCTGATTCAAATTCTGCTGTTACTCTAAATTAAATTTTTATATTTTTCTTTTTGTGCATTGTTATGTTATTGTTTGTAATCTTATATTTGTTAGTCCTCTTCGTTTGTCTTTACTCACACATCAGTTTATTAGTATTTGAAATCAAGTACTGATAACATTTTCAAATCTATGTAGGGTTACCAGATGTCTGGCAAAAGGAGGACATGTCCTCATTTTTATGTATTTTTTTGGCGTCTGGCTGTATTTTTCTTGATGCTCAAAAAGTGTGGCTTTTTAATAGATGGTGATATATTACCTACATGAAATATATCCTGTTTCTGATAATACTGTACACAACTACAAGCTAAATTAATCTTCATGAAGATGTTGTCACACACACAAGACGTCACATCAGGATACACGCGTTGCATGCACTTCATGTAGCAATATGCTTATGTGGGTACTTTGATACGGTATGTTTATATTTGGTTCTTTGTAAGAAATACACTACGTTATTTTAGTATTACAATTGCTTATTTACATGGAAATATGTGTTCTTTTGTATGCAAATTTGTTTTCACATCAAAATAACACACCATAAATTGACAGGTCAGAGAAATTTTCCACGTCCTCCTTTTTAATAAAATGTCCTCCGTTTGCGAGATACATTTTCTCCTTTTTTACTCTCGTCGTGACCCTACATGTAGCTAAATATTTTAATTCATGGACAGGTGTGTATTTTTCAGGACGTCTAAATTATGCTAAATCTGCAGCTACAATTTTGTTCTTTATCTTGATTTTTTTTCCATGTAAGCTAATGTGTATTAATTGAAAACTGCTGATTAAATTTTTTTTATCTTTTGCAGCTTCATAAATGTTTTGATTCACTGTTCGCAAACTGTAGAAGTGTGGTAGTTTTATTTTTTGAGTAACTACTAAGCTTAACCAGTATGTTCTACATTTATAAAATAAAATACCTGCTACTACTATTTGTGTCTCAGTGCTGTAATTATATTTATTAAGAGGCCAATTTCATACAGGAGACACAATTACAACTGAATAAATGTCACTGCAAGTCTGTGATGTGGTTATTTATAAAATTACATCAATGTTTCCTATGTTTTCGTGTTTTTGGAAAGTTTCCACAAAAAGATCCCAGGAAAATTTAAAATGCATAAAATTTTGGAATTTACCCATCACTACGAGAGCCACACTTCAATCCAGCTAATATTTTGTCCTAATATCTCTGAAATATAGACTCCACGGTTTTAAAGCGAAGTGTAAAGTTTCGAAACAAAAAGTACCCTCTTCTGGAGTAATGAAAGATGTCTTATCCTTGTTCTTTCCTGTACTCCTAAGTTGATGATATTCAGAATTTATATCTAAATTATTGAAAAATTTAGCGCCAGTGAGATAATTGAAGAAATTATCAATCCTAGGCAACAGATACTTATCATATTTCAATATCACATTCAGCCTATGCATATCCGGTGATCTCTATCTTTCTTTCGTAATAATACAACTGGGGAGCACCAACTCGTGTTGCTAGGCCTGACAATAATGTGTTCCTGACCTGTACAATGTTGTGTATAACCTCACACTCTCTTGGGGATATCGTGTATGTGAAGAAGTGATTAGGGGACAGTTCCTGTGTCCAATGTTACCACTTCCTCGTGTATACAACCAATTTGGTTAGGTGTCCAACTAAAACATTTCCTATATATATACAAAAGATCCTTCAATTTTGTTTTCTATTCTGGGGTTAGATTTGTGTTATGTCTAATTTGGACTCATCAAAATAATAATTTTCATTAACCTGCCTTACCGAAAGATAATTTCATGAATCATCGGATTCTATGTTTTCAAACTTATATATTACTTCCAGTTTTGTGTTTTTGGGATTTATGAAGAATTTATAGTTCGCAATGACTACTTCTGCAAACTACTACTTCTCTCTACACGCACATTCACACTCACTCATGAACGAACGCACTTGTTCATGCACAGACACACAGAAAGAGAGAGAGCAGGATGTCCGACAATCTTGAAGACAGGGAAAACCTGGAAAAGTCAGGAAACTATGGCTTTCAGGAAAAAGGTCAGGGAAATTTGTAAAAATTCTGGAAGTTGCTAGTCATATAGTTACTTGTCAACTGTTCAATATTTCTGTAAGTTTTGCCAAAAATATGCTTTGTTTTACAAAGGGGGATAAAATGCAACTAATGTTGCATTATACTGTAACGAGTACAGTATATTGTATTTTCTATTTAATTTAGTCTACAACATTTTGGAGGTAATACTTTAATATCTTTGTTCAGCTATTGTTATTGTTTTAAATTGCAGTGAATTATGTTTATTATGGACAAATAATTACTATTTATTTAGTTTATTAATTGCCCGTGAGAATATTTATTAACCAATTTTGTATCAGATTAGTATGCAGACCATCCATTTGTTTTGTTTATTTTTAATATTTGTTTTAATTTTAACATAACTATAAATTTTGTTTTATGTTATTCTGAGTTTATTATGTATGTCAGGAAGTGTAGTAATGTGTAGTTTTTCTTTTGTATGCAAGTTATTTTCTCGTTCGCGATTTTGCTTTGTCTATGGGCGCTATGAGAAAGGAAAATGATTGGTGGCAACTTCAAACAAGGACGGATGCGGAATAATTACGCCTTGCTAAAATCTGCGTAAATTTGCGTCATCGTAAGGCTAGGCACATTAATGGGCCACCAGTTTGAAGTACGTAAATAGAACAGCCGAGTTACGGAGAAGAAATTCGTGCTGTAGGCATCGAAACATTAAATTTTGAGTGAGCAAGATAGGAATTCAGGGACTAAAGATGGCCAAGGAAGCCATTGCACTGCAGATAAGTAAACGCCACTTACGGTAATGACGCCATTCAAGTTTTTTTTTCTCCTTGGTACTTAATTTTGCAAAGCTTCGTACTTTCAATATTGAGGTGTAGCCTAAATTGAATTAATTTTGAAGAAAACAAGTTTGGACATTCATATATTTTTGTGAACTAAATTAATGCCTAAATCCAGAGGTCCTGAGATGTTTAAACTGACTAGCTACCGGCGCATTGCTATTTTGCAAATATCAATTTGGATTTGAGTTAATTGCCTAAGAGAGAGAAACTTTTAAGATGTTATAATTTTAGAATTTACAATAGTGCAAGACAACACTTTCACATATTTCGTTCTAGTATTTTAAAATCACCGTTCAAGATGCTACCTAAATTAGCGCAACTTTCATTTTCATTTTGCTGCAAACTATATTAATTTTTAAAATCAAGTAAATTTCTAAAAATTTAAATTAAATATTGTAAGGATGTGTGCATAAATACAGAACTATTATTTTACCATTCAGTTTGGTGCCCTGAATAAAGTTTTCTCTTTTCTAGATCTCAGTCAGGACAGATATGGTTTATGTTAATTTTGTTTCAATTAAATAGAAAGTTGCAGTTATGTATTTTATTGAGTTTTGTCAACATTAAGAGTGAAAGTATGTCTCTGCACATTTATCTCTCTAGGTATGTTTCACTCATGTTCACACTTACTCATCACGTACTTGGCTACATCTATGATTTGTTTCCATAAAATCATAATTAATCCAGTACCCTTGTCCCACTGGAATACTCAGGCTCTTAACGGGATTTATGTGAATTAGAGTTTGTGCTAAAATCTTATTAGGCTATTTTCTGCAACTAAAGTTAATGAACAAATCAGTTTTGAACCAGCAGTTATTTATTTTAGGTTGTATCAGAATATTCCATACTATTTGTCACAGAATTGAGATAGCCAATATGTATCAGACCTCAAATAGAATGTTCTTAGAGTGTCTAAAGATGTTTATTTTAACCGTTATTTTTATTTAATTCATATTTTGTATCACTGTCAATAGAGACTAAACAATTTATGTTGTATATGTCATTGCTTCCTAGTATATGTTTTTGTAGATCAATATCCAATACGTATTTTGTAATACAGTAAATTATTGCTTACCTAACATAAATGGGCTTTCAGAACATTGACGATGTTAAGAAAAACCTATTAAATGTCAAACTATGTCTTATTTTATACCAAAACAATAGATATTGGTCAGCAGTAACCAAAAATAGAATTCCTACGTGCTAACAATTTAAGTATGTCCTGCCAATTAATACATTTATGTATTTCTGTTGTTGGATGCAGGAATAAATGTAATGTCTGATAAACGAAAGTCTATACATATTTACTGTAATCACAATTTTTTCAAGGATAGTATACAATATAAGTCAATTACTGAGCAGATTTGGGTACACAGTGTTAATTTTATGCCCATAATGTATAAATAAAGGAATGGTCACACCTGGTTTAATGAGAATCACTTTCCTGCGATTAAGTATCATGTTCCCCAGTATGAGTACATATTGTAATGGACTTCGACTGTTGTCGCCGTCATCGGAGAAGAGCGGGTGAGGTATGGAAGGAGCTGTGTAAGAGCGTAGTAGGCGCCACCCGGTTAATGTGTAGCCGGGAACATGAGACTCCACTGATAGTGGTGCATTTGTGCCGGCGTGCCCCTCTCTATTCCCAGGCAAGCTGTGGAGTGAAGCTTCAGCGTACAGGGGATACAGGGAGGGCCCCGAGAAAACCACTAAATTACCTGAACTATTATGGGGCGGTCCACACCTCCACACTATAGGCTATATAAATGCCAGTTACTATTGCGACGAAATAAAATGCAGGACTCTAGGAGGATTCAATTTACCATATGTTTAATCTACGCCCTAACAGTACACTAGGTTAAGTCACAAATCACGAGACTAAGAACTAATTCACTTATGAGTGCGTGGTAGATAAATAAATGCTAAAAACATCAATTGAATTCTATGCTTATTTTGAAGCCAATATCGATAAAATACTCGATGACAATCCTAGATAATGGTATTTGCCAACTTTATGAGTAAATATTTATCCACAATTACTAATTTGTTACGCATGATCTCTTGCGCCACAGTTAAATGCATGAGGTTCCGGCAGCAGAGATAGTGCCTCAGAAGTTCATAACACTGGAAACAATTTGGTTTAAAATGTTGGCTAAAACTATTGTCTAGGATTGCTATTGTATAATTTTCGCAAATTGGCTTCAAGAAACCTACAGTTATGGGTTAATGCTTTCAGCGTTGAATTATGTACCACGCCCTCTCAAAGCTGTTACATATAAGCAGTTACTTGACGAGAGCACCTAGTTTCATCAAATTGAAATAATAATTACTCACACACAGATATCAGTCGGTAGCTCCTATTGTTGCCGACAATTAGTGTCACAAATTCCAACAATGAATGCAAAACAGCATTAATTATCTCCACAAATCGTGCGAAGATGCTGCGTGTTAGATAAAACCGGTGTACTTTACAAGTGACGAGCAGAAATACGACACTAAACACAATAATCACGCCAGTCCGCGTGTCCTGTATCTCCGAATTTCTCTCACAGGCTCCCTGCCAAGGGGGAGAGGGGGAGCATTGAAGCATGGACTTTCCCAACCCTCACGCTGGCAGCATGATGCACAACTCACTGTCACGTTAATAATTCCACCAGACCATATAAGCAATAAAATTGGACCAGCGTATCGTCGCTACAGCTTCGTTCATTCAGCTATCTTATCGCCAGATTTTATTAACATCCTCTCACTAAACTACATATGATTACGTTACGTGATCACACCCTAAAACCAATAAAACAATACATTCATAGTTATTACTAGGCACTAAAAGTTTTGCTACAACTCTGCTAAATATACCACAGCTGCTAATTAGGTCCAGTCTTATCTTTTCTGTCGGGAATGCGATGGACATGATGTCTACAGGTGGCGCGCGCCGATGCTTTCGAACACACACACACCATAAACATACGTGATGTGGGGGAGGGGGAGGTGAAGACGCAGCGACCGGGCATAACTAGCTGGCCCATGACCTGGTACTACGACAAGGTATTAGTCCATTACATATTGTTTTCATTTTTCTGGAAAATTTTTTATTTTCAATTAGAAAATCTTAAGTCATGAAATTTTTTTATCCTTGTTCGCTGGACACCATGGAGAGAGATATTAACATTTTTCAAATAAAAGATAAAAGTAGACTGACTCATTATTATCACTGTGTGAAAAGTTTTGAATATGGCTGATGAGGTACTTAGATAGTGTAAAAAGTTGTATTATGACTTTTCTGATAGTACTTGCTGGATAGTCTCCCAGCTGATAAAAACTATTTGGTACTTCAACCAAGTTTTTATAAGGATCTCAACTAGAGAGTGTCGCAAGAATGTCCGTCCACAGAAAGAAACAGTTATAACTAGGCAATTCAACAATAATGGGATTATTATTTTAGTTTAAATTGTCATTTATTACAGTTTATTTAGTTTTTGAAACTATAATATTTGTGGTATTTTTATTGTACTACTACAAATTCAAACAAATAGTATTGGTGAATACATTTGAATCTGTCATCTCAGAAACAACATATTTTTCACAAAATTGGTTTTTGCTGTGACACAATATGTTGCTCAATATGGCACATCTGCCGTGCCTGGAAATTTAAGAGGTGCAATAATTTCATGGTCGTGTGAACAGTCAGACAGATACAAACATACAAAAGAATAGACCCATGATAAAGGCCCTATTAACTAAATAAAATAGAGATAACAATAGCTATAAATGTTGATAAACATTCTGTGTAGTTCAGCAGTTGTTTTGTAGAATAACTGGTGAACTAGAATTGAAGTGTAGAACATTTTCATAGGAATTATAATTTTTGGAAAGTCTGTAAACTATGTCGTTAGTTTTAGTGAGCGTTGTCGTGATGTTGTTTGGTCGGATTCCTGAATACAAGGTTTTAAAGCCTAAATTGTGTAAGATTACTGGGAAATGTCTGTGTTTTATTAGAGTTTTATGTGCATGCAGTGCATCTAGCATATTTCTTCTTTCTTGGAGTTCAGTTAGGGGGATTTTAGTATGGAATTTGTCTAACATATATTGTCGAGTATGATTTTGTTTATTTTCTTATGTTTTAATATTTGTTGGTGTAAGGTTATTCCAGATTACTGAACCATATCTGAGTTTTGATCTTATTAATGATATGTATGTGCTGATGGTGGAATCAGGTTTGTATGCTGAAAAGGTAATGCATTTTACTAGGCCAAAGAGTTTGAAGGCAGAATCTCTTAGATATTCATATGATGGTGAAATAAAGTTTTTGGTCTAGTAAAGTAATATGACAGAGGTACAAGTACTTACAGATAATTTTTGTATCTCTGTCTGTTATATTACTTTGTTAGCCGAGCTGCCTATTTCTCTCCATTCTTATATATTTTTGGTCTAGTAGTGTACCTAGATCTCTCACATATTCATATTTTCTTATTATGTGTTGTTTTAGTTTATTGTTTTGTGATCTGATTTATTTTCCATGAATATGTGATAGCTTGTGTTTAGTGATACATATTTAGTGTCATTTTGTTGTTCGAGCACCAAGCTCAAATAGCATTGATGTCATCTTGTGTGTGTTTACAGTGTTCGGTAGAGGAGACTTTTAGAAAGATTTTAAGGTCATCTGCAGAAAGTGTTTGAGAGTATTTTACCATTTCTGTGATGTCGTCTATACAAATAATGAACAAGAGTGGTGGTATGGATAGAGAGAATTATGTATTCAATGAAAATGGAAAAAGGAATGTTGTATAAAAGCTGTGTTACCAAAAATGTGATAGTTGTAGGCGAAGACTACTACACTAACTTTATAGTTAGTGTAATACAGTGTCGGTGACTGCTCAAGGAGACAGTTGAAAGTAAGTGTCCTCTCCTACAACTGTTTGGTTTTAAAATGTCAAACGGCAAAAAATACTGTTGATTAAGAGACATGGCACATAGCTTTCGTTCATGATTGTTAAACTTGTTTGGATTAGCATGGTAGTCGTCTTTCGTTGCATAAACTTTGAAAACTTTTGCTTACAGAATACAAACATTTTTGGTGATTTTACGCAAGTTTTTGCTTTGATTGTTATGTTTTTTAATTTTCTAGTGCTTAATGTATAGTTCAATTTACTTGAATTTTTTGTATATTAAATTTGTTGTCTTTATTATTTTACAGATGCAGGTACAGGTGTTTTGACTGAATACTTGTTGGTGACAGAACAGTATCACTGGAGAGGTTCAGGTCATTGGCAACAAAATATGAGCAAGGTGCCTATCTTCAGGGACTTATTGCTGTGTGCAGTATAAAACAGAGATGTTCTCATCAAGGTGAACAAAAAAAATAGTGTTCATTTTATTTTTGTGTCAACAACTTGAGTGATAATGTGAATGTTTGTAAAATGACATTTACTAACCTGCATGCTGTAATATCTGGCTATGTCTGACGAGTTTCTTCGTTGCTCAGAGAATGTAAAAGTCCAAATAATAAGAGAGGGCCAACCATTTCTGGGAATACTCTACCAGCTAGTATTGTTACAGCAATGGAAGACGTATTCTTTTCCGACTAAAATCTATCATTATAGTGGCAAGATAAACACTACTTGAATTAAACATTGTCTGTCTGAACAGACTGAAAAATATTCTACATTAAATGTGAAATATAAATTCTACCTGAAAATATTTTGAGAGCATTTTTTGACTTATTTGGTAAACCCCAAATAGACTTTGTTGTAGGTGTGAAGAATTTGTGATTAGGTTAAATGTCACAATTGACGCAGCGAAAAGAGTAGTTTACTAGCAGAGTTGTTACTGCATAAGAGAAGGGCAAAGAAGTTAAATGCCAAGATGTAAGCAGTAAAATATGAATGCCTTGATTCAATGTTTGCCATCTCTATGGACTTCATGCAAAATTTGCAACTTCCTATAATTCCTGTACTGTAAGTAATGTTTTATATGTGACAGTTAGCCTACAGTGTATTTAACATTCATAATATACATCTAAAAAATACATTTTATACTGACAATGAAGGTATTGCTGAGAAAGGTGCAAATGAAGTAGCTTCACTTTTACTAGACTACTTGAACAATGAAATCCCAACAAAAGCAACAAATCTTCACATTTCCACAGTGGTTGTCCTGGTCAGAACTACAATACAATAATAACCATTTGCATTGGTCTTGTTGACACTGGACAAATTACCTGGTGAGACACTGCTTTCCTCTTAGAGGACATTTATTTCTCCCGAATCATTAGGATTCTGCAGTGGTTAAAAAAGTGATTATAAAGAATGACAAGGTGTTTATACCTCATGAATATACTGAAAATCTTATCACAGCAAGCAAGCATTTCAAATTTACTGTAAAGATAGTAGATACTGGTGACATTTTAGATTGCAAGGACTGGGTAGATGTACTTGTTAAAAGAACTGATTGTCAACAGAACCTATAAATGCGACCTGAGGACACTATACCCAATGACAGGACATGTGACTGCAATTGCAGTTGAACAAGTCTGACATAGGACGTTGTAGACAAATTATACTAACCATTGGCTCTTTTTTTATTGTCGTGTTATATGCAGTGTAATAGCAAGTAAATGTGTGTTTGATAAGTTCATTGAATGTATATACTATTCCTTTCAGAAATAGCACATGTCAGACCTCTTAATTCATGTTGTACAAATAAATTATTAAGTATTTTATTAGTTGTTTTTCATAGCATACAGTATGTAAAACCCCTTTATAACAACCACCTCTCTATAACAAACCTTTCCTCAAGAACCATGGGTTTTAAAATAGGGGTTTTACTGTACAGTTAAACCTCCATATAAAGACCACCCCTATATAAAGACCCTATTCTAGGGAACCATGAGGGGTCTTTATAAAGAGGTTTTACTGTATTAGAAGCCCAATTATGTGCCCTGACCAGCTCTTTCCTCTTTTAATTGTTATATTTCAATTTAAACAGAGTTTAAACAGCTTTCCTTGTTACTAAAAAATGTGTGTTTTTTGACACATTGTTTTTAAAATGACTGATTCATTTGTTTTTATTACTAAGCTGTGCAAATACCTATCTTTTCTTAGGCAATATTTAAAATTAAAATAATATCTCAAAAAAATAGTTATTCCCTCGTGGAAATACCTTTGGAACCCAAATTTAAGTTGCATTTATTGTAAAGTATTGTGTGTTAATTGATAGCAATGCATGGGGTATGGCAGCTTTAACCATAGTGAAGAATAATTTTTTTTTGTACTTTAAAAGCAAATACATGTAATGAACAATTTATTGTTTATAATTCTCCAATTATAAATATATACCTATAGCAATTATGTACTGCATTCCTTTTGTTACATCCTATCATGGCCAAATGTATAGGCCTAAATCTGCAATAGTAGAAAATCTAAAAATTTTAACAATAATGTAAAACATTTATCACTACTGATCTGTTGCCTTTTGCGACAATGTTGATAATGTTTACACTGGACAAACAGTTTAGGTTGTATAGTGGGAAGAAGGTTAATTTTTTTTTTTGGGTCATTGCAGGTTTGTAAAAGTTAGGGTTATGTTATCTATTCATCTGCTGTATTTTTTATTTACTTCAATTTTTTTTTTGTTGGGTGCGGAAATTTCCTGCATGTGTCTGTGTGTGTGGCAGTAGGTCATGTGACTTGGACAGTGGTATAGGGGTTTAGGCTGTTTGGATGTGGGTGATTGGCCAAGAGGTAACAGGGAAAATTCCTATTTTTTTATTATATTTTTATTTAAAAGTGAGTTTAATTTAATGTACAACGGTACCATACTTTCTTCTATTGCATCTGTGTAACTCCAGAAAATCTTAACTAAAATGACCAGTCTGTTTTGCGCGGCAAAAACATGATCCGCCATTTTGATGTCCCTGTGACGTCTCTGTTAAGTTAAAAATTGCAGTCAGTAGCGTGCAGCTTGTGACCTAATCTCTAAATCTGTAGTGTTTTGGCTGTTCCACTGGCTGCGGCAACGTCATTAGTCAATAGGCGAGTTCAAACACCCATGATTGGTCAATAATTCGAGGGGTGGGCGGAGTCTTGCAAAACTTGTCACGAGATGGCAGCACGGCTGTCTCAATGCCGTTCATGAGAAACGTAAAAATTACCAAGAGAAAAAATATACTTGTAATAAAATAATTGATCTACCCTATTTTATTGACTCGTGCAGCCAGAATATTCTATCATGTAGTCAGTGCCAGGTTTGGTTACATGCATTCTAACTATTAGCTAAATAGGTTCACTTTTTGTACGCATGTGAACTTCGTTCGTCTGACCTTTCAAACCTAAACTTATGATTATGCGTCGGATCTGAAATATTAAACTGAATTCGTAGTAAGTTATTGTCTTACTGGAATTTAAATTAAATTTACATAAACTCAAACCTATAACTAAAACGTCACAATGTGTGATAACTAGGCCTACTAATACATTGCTGTCTTCACTCCTTTAAAATCAACTCAAACAAAATAAATCTTTGTTGCTGGCTACCAAATCTACAATCATGCATGCCCAAACAACTGGTAAATTCCCCAAATTAACTTTTACGTGACCGGGTTCGCTAAATTTGATTAGGTCTAGTTTTTTTAGTAGTTGAAAAATTCCAATACACACAATAGTGCCTGACGTGCGGTGGCTAACCAAAACAAGTAAGACTTCGTCATAAATGTGTTAGCCAATAATAACGTGTTTTCAATGTTTGTGGCGGCGTTTGAAAATATGGCATTTTTAAAGCTGAATAATTTGAAAATTACAATGTTCACGGAGCTATTGCTTTGCCTGGCTCCATTTAGTGCCGAAATGATTCGGAATAATGAGGTAAAAATTAAAAACTTTCTCTAGGAATTTTCCCTACTGCGCAGTATGTGTCAGGGTCGAGCGAGCTGCCCTTGCCTTCTTGGAGAGAGCATCATGATGTGACCGAGAGTGGATGTGTGCGGGGCTGTGGTCTAGAAAATTATGAAGTGATAAACATAAGTAGCGATTTTTTCTATGTGTAGACGGATCTCAATCTGGTGAATTTTCACTCTTAAGCCTTCTTTTATTTAAATTTACTTCCACTCGCGTATGTAGGCTATTTGGATGTGAGCTGCTATGCACATCTTTCTTAAATGCTAGGCTGCGAGGATTTTCTCGGTGTGCCATTTTCTCATATGTTTTCTTAAGTGTTGCTGTGTGTATCAGTGATTTACGAGACTTGTATCCTCATGAAAGCAATGGTTACTGAATGAACAGTTCCCTCTGTGTAATGATGGCTGGTATCCAAATGAATGAATATGAACGTGTGGTGAACACCAAGAATTTTCTTTCTTTTATTTATTTATTTACTTTTAAATAAATGTGATTCTGATTTTTCAAATATCCACTATTTAGCCTGTCATGATCCTCAAAGAAAAATTCAACATTTGGCTGCCCTGTAGACTGTAGACAAAAACTGAAGTGGTTTGAGGAGATCGTCACTAAACTCCAACAGCATAGTGGGTCTCAGTTCTGTTGGGCTGACCTGTTACAAGGCGCAATGTAGTTGTTAAAGTCAATAGAATGCCTAGTGTGTTAGTTGGCAACACTGCCATAGAATAGAAGTAACAAAAACAAAAGATACAGTGTGAAACAAGGTATTTGATTAAATAGAGGTTGTTGTTCCATTGAAACAAGTCTTAATTATTCACAGTTTAACAGGTTATGAGCCCAGTCTCTGCATTATTTTCTAGTTATTGAATAATTAATGGAAAATTAGAGTCTGCTTCTAAGACTAGTCAACTAAGATAATTGGAATTTGTGGAAATTTCAGATGAGTTTAGTTCTCAAATCAAAGGATTTGTTTGGTATCATGTCTGACAAAAACTTGAAACCATGCAAAATGGCCGGGATTTCGCAAAATGAATTAGAGAAGCAGTTGAAGACATGGGACAGCCGAGATAACAAAGTGCAAGATGTACTGATAATAGGAGAAGGCCCCATGAGGCATCTCTTAACATACTAGTCTGCTAATGAGATGTGGGAGAAATTGCTGTCTGTTTACGAGAACTATCCAGAGGTGAGTCTGCATCAGTTGCAACACAAATTTTCCAGTTTTAAGTATTGAGGCGAGGGTATTGCCCTTTTCATTTCTTAAATGCAAGAACTGGCATGCTAATTATAAATTTTAGTGTCCTTGCATGATAAATATAATAATTTTGTGTCAGCTTGTGAGTCAGTGCCAGTACAGGGCCAGAAATTTTTGGAACTAACCTCGAGGTTGTTGATAGAAAAGGGACGAACCGTAGAGGAATCTACTGCAGAAATAGGCAAGTTAGATCGTCACAATGTTATCACTTGTGGCAAACCTGGACACTTGAAGGTAAATTGCTGGAAGATAAAACTGCAGCTGGACACTAGAAAGGCAGGTTAACATGCTATCACTGTAAGAAACCCGGTCACTTATGAAAGATTGCAGGTCAAGACTGGAAAAAGGTGAGAGGCCAAATAACAGAGGTGCTCGAAATAGGTGCCTTAATTTCAATGCATTCATAAATACAGCATTAACAGGAGAAGAGCTTAGTTCTGAAGACTGGTTTGAAGACAGTGGCGTCACTGAGCATTTGTGCTCACAGAGAAGACGAGGAAGACAGAAATTCTAATTCTGGATCTGTGTTCTGGGATGCACACTAACATGAAGTTTAAGATAAAAAACACACAGTGGCACTCTCTTTGACGGAGACTGAATACATTGGCACTTAGCTCTGTAGCCACAGAGGCTTGTTGGCTGAGAGGACTGTTGAGTGACCTTGCTGTGTTACGAGTCGTGATTCATAAAGACAATCAGGCAGCCAGAAAGAGATCGAAAACCCAGTGTGTCATAAGAGACTAAAACATGTGGGTATAAGACATCACTTGAAGAAAATATACAATGATTGATTGACATGCAGTATGTCACTACGAAGAAATGTACCAAATCTTTAAACAAGACTTGTTTCAGAGATTGTCAGTTGCCTCTGACTTGTTGAATAACTTTTTTTAGTCATGTAATAAGCAGCAGTGTATGTTCCTTTATTATTGTTGTTTGCAGTGTGACAGTCACTCTTTGTCTTGTGTTGGAAAGCTACATCAGTGTAAGGTTGTGGCTGTGCAAAAAGAAACTTAACCAAGCTAGGGTCAATTCTCTTTGGTTAAAAGTGACACTAGAAGAGAAGTTTCTCAGATCAGAAACTATCTACAACTGCTTCTTGTTGCTGCAAGCAATGAAAGCGGAAAGTGTCGTGTTCATTTATGTATTATAAAGATGCCAGGAAGTGCCAATAAAGGAATTTATAATTTTCATTTTTAGAAGGGAGTGATTTGTGAACATGTAGCGTGCGGGACACCCAGGGAACAATAATCAATTACTTAACCTATAAATGACAAGAGGAGAGCACAATCACACCTCTATTGGGTTTTTAGTGGCGTCCCTATGACATAACTAGCAGATACCTGCAATTTTATATGCTTTTTTTTTTTTTAATTTAATGCAATAATATTTATGAAACGAACAGTTTTTTAAGGTGCTGAATGGGGCAAAAAGATGTTAAAGAGTTATTAATGACCGTTTTAGAAACGTTTAGAAAAATATAAGTTTTTCACTAAATTTTTGATACTCCATTTTGTCCTTGTACCTCATTTTGCCCCTCCCCGTCCTTCCCGTATTACTAATCAAAGTTTCATCGGAGTTGTATGTATTGTATAGGAACGTATACAAGACAAACAAATAAGCATTATTATTATTATCATTATTGTTATTATTATTAGTATTATCATTATCATTATCATAGATACAACTGTGATTGTAATATTCACTACCATAAACCTACATAGTTAATGTAATGGTAATTATTAATAATGCACAATGATTCATTCAGATTCCTTTATTCTAGTCTGCATACATGAATTTACAGCCATCCATGATTACCAAGTCCACTTCCGTTTCTGCCAACCTCCACATATCAACAATTCCCACTTATTCTCATGACATCTTCCTTTTTTCAATAACAATAAGTACAGTGCATCACTATTGTCATGTTTACATTTATACATACATGTTAATACATTTAATTACATACCGTACATACAAAATATGACTTTTGACAATACCACCTACATATATGAAAACTCACTTAATTATATAGAACAGACCTGCAACATTAAGTATCAACAATGCCATAAACAACACTTTTTGACAATACAACTTGGCCTACCATGTTATCTGTGCTCTGTAAACCACTTAATTTTCATAAATAATTACACAAAATCAGTTCTACTGTACCACTTGGAAGGTCTGATGGGTCTGCCATACCTTGATTTTAGGATGGGTTCATCACATTTGTTGACAACCGTCTGAGTTCCCAAATAAGCACTACTTTCTCAGATCTCACATTCACGTGACACTCCTGCTCTGTAAAGCCATGAAACCCATGCTTATATAAATCCTCAGTCCCTTTAAGATCCTGAGTGACAGCCTGTTGGTGTCCAACCTCTGCATCGTCATTACAAACTTCTCGCTGGCCATTAAAATTTTTTTCCGTGTGTAACACATTTTTAGACCGTCCCACAATTTTACCACTAGGCATTTTGATGACATATGATCATGGGCGATCAGCTGGTCTGAGAATTGTAGCACCTTGAACTCACCCTTTAGATGTTTGTACCCTCACTGCCCCTGACATTGGTTTTTCTTCTCGACTACTAGCATGTCTATCATAGTAGCATTTCTGGCCATCAACTAGAGCCTTGCAAACAGCTGCGTTATCAGGCATTGAGGGGTTCAAGAGAGCTAGGACAACAGGAACACCTGCCCTAAGGCTCCTCTCCATAAGCAGTTGGGCTGGAGAAAACACATGAACAACTGGTGTGTTATGTGTCTCTAGAAGAACCAACTCTAAATCTTTCTTAACCACCATAAGAGTTTTTTTTCATGGTCTGGATGTGGCGTTCAGACATCCAATTTGACTGCGGGTAATGGGGACTAGATGTGGCATGATGAAAGTTCCAATCCCTAGCAGACTTTTGGAATTCTCCTAAAGTAAAATTACTATAGGCCGTTCGGAATTAAGTGAACACTAAATATTTAACCATTGAAAAATATCACTACGTAGCTGTTACTACATATAATTCAACATTACCGATAGTCACTTTACTGCTTGTATGGTTGGCAACGAAATAACACAACATAGTTCCGTGTTTATTCGTATTTAAATACAATAGTACTGAATCAAAATCAACCGACAGCGATATAATTGTATTTTATATAATTAATAAACTTCGTTTTTATCAAACTATATAGGTGCCTATCGACTGAACAATTTATCTTACACGCGCAAATATAAAGTGACGTGTCCCAGGAGGTTAGACTTTTCCCGTCGTTAGCCGTTACACGCGGAAAAATATGAACTGGCTGGAAATAGATCTTTAGCAGGGATATTTGAGTGCTCACTTTATTCCGAACCGCCTATACCACCATCTGACAACGCGACAGCTGGAATACCAAAGCTAGCAAACAAGTTTTTTTAAGTATTTGTTGATGCAACTACTGGTTTGCCTTTTTTAAGTTTTGTCAAGTCAACCCACTTGGAATAATAATCCACAACAAGTAAATATGGCTTGTCATTTAAAAAGAAAACATCAATTCCTACCTTCTTCCACGGGTGATCAGGGACTGGATGAGGGAGCAGTGGCTGTTTTCGCTGAGTTTTTTTATATTTGTTACACACCTCACAGCTAGTCACAAAATCGACAATCTCAGATGTCATGCTAGGCCAAGAAACTGTACCTTGTGCCCGTTGTATACATTTTTCTGTACCGGTACCCTGATGAGCAGCATGAACACAGTGGAGAAACTCTTGCCTCATACACTTAGGAATAACAATAGCATTGCCCTTACAAATGAGACCATTAGTACAACTGATGTCTTCTCTGTACGTCCAGTATTTTCCCAGATCTGGCTGGACCTGCTGAGGCTTACTGGGCCAGCCCACAGAAATAGTTGGGACAAATTTTGAAGTTCAAGAACTCTACTAGTATGCTCCTGTATCTCTAACAACTTGACATCTGTTATCCTAGCAGATAGAACGACAGAACACACATGTAGCTCAACATCTTTTTCTAAACCTGTACTTTCTGTTGAGCTTGGACAAGTTTGGCATGCGCGAGATAAGGTACATGGTATAAACATTTGTGAACCTGGCTTGTATTCAACATTTTGGGTATATTGTTGCAATCGAAGTTGCATCCGTTGTAGTCTAGCTGGGCAAAGTACCAAAGGTTTTTTAAAAATGGTTACTAGCGGCTTATGATCATTTTCCACAGTGATTTGCTTGTTATATATATAATGATTGAAATTCCCTGCTCCAAAAACTGTAGCAAGTATTTCTTTCTCTATCTGGGCGTAACATCATTCAGTGATGGTGAGAGACTTTGATGCGTATGTAATGGGATGACAATTCTGAAGCAAAACTGCACCCAACCCACTTTGAGATGCATCAACTGACAGGTTTATGAACGTCATAGTATTCTAACACTGGACTATTGCACAATAGCTCTTTAAGCTTGTCTAATGCTACAACCTGTTCTCGTTCCCAGTGCCATTGACCATCTTTCTTCAACAAAATCCTAAGAGGAGCTGAGATTTCTGAAAGATTAGGAACAAATTTTAATAAGTAAGTTACCATGCCAAGAAATCGCTCCACATCTTACTGCATGATGGAGTATCAATGTTTTGAATAGCAGATCTTTTATTATGATCAGGGGCAACACCATTCTCTGAAAGCACATGGCCCTTGTAATCAACTTGTTTCACACCTATTTTACATTTGTTACTGTTAAACTAAGCACCGTGTTTTGCTGCACTTTCCGTCAGAGTCATAAGTCTCAGACTATGCTCCTGTTCAGTACTGCCCCAATATATAATGTCGTCAACATATGTGAGTACCCCAGGCAGACTCTCAAAGACTTTCCTTAACCTTTGATGGAAGACCTCTGGAGTCGAACATACACCACAAGGCATACACAAAAATTTATGCCTCCCCATGATGTATTAAAAGTGCAATAGTCTGTACTGTTATGGCTCAGTTGCACTTGCCAAAATCCCTGTGAGGCATCCAGAACACTAAAATATTTGGTCCCGCCATCTGTGATGTGATTTGCTCCAGTGTAGGTAATGGGAATTGTTCCCTCATTAAAGCACAATTTAAATCCTTTGGATCTAAGCAAATCCTAATACTGTTGTCTCACTTGTGTACAATAACAAAGGAATTTACCCATTCTGTAGGTTTATCTACTTAAGAAATTTTATTTTCCTTGACTAGTCTATCCAACTCTTTCTTTAGGTGGTTCTCTACGTGCAACTGGTACTTTATGGGGAGCATGAATTACAGGGGTTGCATTATTTTTAGCACCATATTGTATGTTCCAGGCAACACTCCTACCTCTGAAACACTGGGGGTACTTACTAACTAGTTCTATGAGCCCTGCATCCTGGAATTTCGTCTCTACAGCATCAACTTTCTATACCAAGACCAGCATTATACAAGCTGACAAGCCTAGAATAGGGGATGAGTTGCTTTTCTCAACAACATAAAATTCTTAACACCCTTACCCTACCATTGTACGTACACTTTAGGTAACACTTGCCAAGAAAAAATATTTTATCCCCCAGGTAATTAACCAACCTCACATTTGATGAGAGCAAGTGTTTATGACCAATTCTTAGCCTTTCAAACATGTCCTGAGGGATTAAATTAGTTTGGGCACCAGTGTCTAACTTAAATGTGATGAAATGTGAATTCATTACGTCAACCTTTGCTGTCCACTCTGGTGCAGACCTGAAATGGGACACAGATTCAACAAACAAATCCACCGAATTACTTGCTGGTTCCGTACACTTAACCTCAGCCACCACCATATTGTCTTCTGATGATGAAGAGGACGAGGTAGAATTTTCATGAAGGTCTTCTCTTACCTGTTTCTTGGAGCGACACACTCTAGCAAAGTGATTATTACCACCGCACGAATTGCACTTTGCACCATAAGCCGGGCATGCCCGCCGCTCGTGCTTCTTGCCACATCGGTCACACTGAAACCGCCACTGATCTTTGTTTCCTTGACGTGCAGAATCACGACGCACAGAATCACGATTTGCTGGATCACCTTTTCCATGCTGTGGTGCCTGTAATTTTTTTTCGGTGGAATTTGATTTCTTCTACTGCAGCTGCTTCATCTTGAAACTTTTCCAGGTGTTTAGTTGTAACCTCTGCAATTCTGCCCGCATCAATTGCCTGAACAAGTGCGATATTGTATTCATTCAGTAAGCATTGACGCTAATTGCAGTCTCGTATGCCACACACAATGCGATCTTTCATGCGATCATCACGCATAGATCCAAACCCCTAATTATCCGATTTCTTTCTCAACTCCGCAACGTAATTGTCAAACTATTAACCTTCTTGTTGCGAGCAGGTAAAGAAAACATGACACTCAAATGTGAGGTTATGCCGTGGCAGAAAGTATGCGTCAAACTTTTTCAGCACAGTCGACAAATTACGCTTCTCACCTTCGGTAAATTGAAAAATTTCATAAATATCATCAGCATCGCCTCCCATAGAATTGATTAGGAGAGTTATTTGTCTGTTTGCAGAAAGATTTTCATCGCTGATATCCTCGTGGTAGTGTTTGAATTTCTTCTTCCATTGCATCCAGTTACTTGTAACATTGCCTTCCCGCGAAGCTTCTTTATTGGCTTCACCAACACATCCATTATAGAAATTTCACCAACTGCGCCATGTAATGGTAATTAATAGTAACGCACAATGATTCATCCGGATTCCTTTATTCCGGTCTGCATACATGTACATACATCCATCCATGATTACCAAGTCCACTTCCGCTCCTGCCAACTTCCACATATCACAATTCCCTCTTATTCTCATGACAGTTAATGTAGTCTTTAAAATGTAAAATGAAAAATAATATTATTTTCCAATTTCCTCTAATTAAATGCATAATATTTCTAAAGTATTTATATGTCATTTTAGAAAAAAATAACCACAAACAGGTTGTATCACATTTATTATAGAGTTGTAACGAAGCTCCATATTGTTGGTTAAGAATAGATACCTCGTGTCATGAAGCTCTATAATGTTGGTTAAGAGTTGATACTTTGTATCATATTGACGTCGTACCTCCTCAGGCCCGGAACCAAAGCCTGAACCGCGGGCACGTGTCATGGGTGGGGGGGGGGGGGAGTGCAATAGCAGCGAGAGTAAGCCTGGAAATAACCATACAGTTTTAATGTAGATCATAATAACTGCAATGTAAAGACAAAGAAATGAGACTAGATTTAATCGCAATAATTATGTATGGTAAATGTATTTTTGGGTGTGGCCGTGAGCGATGCTAGCGCTTCCGGCACGCATCACATGCGGCCAGCGCGCGCACCTCTCACCCCTGTTGTTCTCTAGCGTGCAGTGCGGCTGGTTGTATTTTTGCAAGGGAGCCTACATCTTTGTCTTCAACTGATCGTCGTTCATTCTGTTTGTTAGTAAGTTTATCCAGAACCTTTTGCTTCATTACCTCCCTCGCACATACCGTTAACGTGATCGGCATTTGGTTTTGTGTTGATCCGTTCATAAATATAACATTTAGCCGCCCACAGAGGCATTTGGTTAGCGTGACCACGTGGTCACTGGTCACTTCAATTTTGAGAACTCTAGATTATTTACGTAATTTTCTGTGTTAAAGTTAAGTAGAGGAGAACACGGGGAAAGAGTTACGGCCAAGTTGCATGTGTGTGTAAATTCTAGTGTAACCTAAACACGTTGTCAAGTAAAAGAGGGAAACTAAGAAGTATCTCGTTATTTCGAGTAGCTAGTTTTGTTCCATTGCAGCATGTGAGGCATGCTCCTGGCCTACAGGGAGCGGAAGAGTGTAAGTATCAGCGACACCATCCTGAGGAGTGCTTCATGGCCCCTATACGCCCTGAGATATCTCGTGTCTTCCAGACTCAGCCGGGGCAATAGTTGAGTGGCGCCCATTTACATTAATACCTACGTAGTTTATCGCCCTCAGGAACGAAACTGTGTCAATATTAAAAATGGCGAGGAGGGGGTAAATGCTATCTGGATACCACATAAAAACAGATATGTAATGTATGCAGTATGGTAACTTGTTTCTTTGTTTAAAATTCATTTTCCTACGTACTATAGCTCCAAGACCAAAAAATTGGCACACTTTTATGTGTTTTACTGTAGTTACGAATTTTTTTATTGCTCCTGTAAAGTCATGACAATGTTATTACAAGGTCTCCATTCTTAAATGGAAATATATGTTATTTCTTGGTGGTAATACTTGCTTTTTGGACCATCTGCCTTGAACAGTTTACAAACTAAGCTATCCCGTCATAGTTGGTCCCTTCAAGGCAACCAAAGAATATACCAGGGCATAGGAGCAGTGTTTAACTAAATAGGGATTCAACAAAGACATAAATTGCAGTGACATTAAATTGAGATTAAGTGAACGAATAAAAACACAGGTTGTGTTTTTTCAGTACCTTTATTGTCAAAATGTAAGGTTATTTCTTAAGCATCATTTTGAAGTGAAAAACATCACAATACCTCCACTGGTTACAGAGAGATCAAGAATTTGGTGAAAACATTTTTTGTACCCCTATGCATGTCAATTAAAAAAAACTGATATTACCTTTTTAGGTATTTATGTAACCATGCAAATAAAGCAAAAAGTGCCTTAATATTTCAACTGGTTTAAGCACTGTCAAGAATTTGAAAACACTGTGACATAACAAAATGCACATTTTACAGATAAAATATTTAAATGTCTATGGTCAAAAATTCATAAAAATATTGTAAATATTTCATTTATCCATGGTCATAGACATCTCGCGCCAGTTTAAGTTCACTTACCTAATGTTTATTTCTATATTTAACTTCTCTGTTTTTTTCTCATTGTTCGATGGAGCTTACACATTTTTAGGTTTAAGTGATTATACTGAGGACAGCGGCCTGATCCGATCCTGGGAATCAATAGGTAGTGGTTGACTAGGAGAAGTTTATTGCCAGAACGGTGGCTTTTTTTTTCATAGAACAACAACAGTTGGTAGCTGTTTTTAGAATGGATGGACTGACATTTTTGCAACAAGGGAGAACGTTTCTTTCAACATTGAGAGGAAAAGGACATGCTTGCCGTCAACTTTTGGTTCAAGGACCGAGAATCCAGTTTTCATCCGTAATCCCATAGAAGGAAGGAAGCGCGAGACTAGCGATACGGCCAGTGTTCCTCCCAATCAGAAACTGTTTGTTTCTGATTGTTTGCTGAGCGGTGGAAAACTTCGGTAAGGCTGATTTTATCCTGATACGAACTAGGCAGAGAATTCGTCGACGAGGCTCTTAGTTAAAATTCAACTGTACATTAAGCCACATGGCGGCGCAGTTCTGCGTTCCGCGAAAGGGTTCGCGCGGTTCCAACAGACTGTTAGCTGAAGTACACTGCGTGGCAGAGCGTGATCTCTCCCCTCGCCCATGGGGGCCGGGCGCCGGGATGGCCTAGGCTAAGAGGCACCGTCAACAAAGAAAGCCACACATAAGTGTGAGTAAACATGGTATGTACATTAAGCCTAATCATTCAACCTATAAGCTGTGCATAAATTACTTCACAATGAAACCCACTCTTTGGCAGCTGGCCGGGACCCACGTTGAATGACTGCGAGAAACTAAATGTACAGTACTAATATGAAAACCAGTGAACTAGTTTGTGGAGCCTTCGAGACCCAGGAGAGGTCGGGTTTCCACTCTTATGTACCGAGTTACGGCCCTTTCTTTATTTTCTTTAGTTGCTTCTAGTTTCATTTCTGATAACTTGTATGCTTCCGTCAACACTTCAAAATATTTTAATATAAAACCATTTTTAATTGTAAACATTTTCTTAAATGAAATACATCATTTGTGAGAATCGGAAGCATATTGGTTTGTTTTCTGACAGGTAAGCCAGTAGCTAAATATAGACATTATCCGTACGACAGCAGTTACTGTGTTTCAGCTCCTATTTGTTTAATTAATAATAAACTTTTATATCACAACACGTTGTATAATCTCACACCTCCTTAATTTTTAAATTTTAAAAAATTCTGAAATCATTTTTTAATTTAGTTATTTACATAAGCACCATTCTGAAGCAAAAAGTGTCTTGATATCTCAACTGGTTTACGTACTATTAAGGATTCATTGAAATCCATATTATAAAAATCACCCCCTTAATTCTCAGATTTTGAAAAAATACTGAAAATATGTCCTATGCAGTTATATTTGTATCATTCTGAATAAAAACCGCTTCGATATCTCAACAGTTTTGAGAGATATAGATGATTAGTTGAACATACATTTCACCATTTTTAACTTCCTTAATTTTCAAATTTTGAAATTTCCTTACTAGTATTTACCTACGTTATGTAAGAAACTCCTTCGCAAAATTTCATACGTCTAGGCTTTCAACTTACGCTGTGCGTTGTCTATCACTGTTAATAGTGTTATTTAGTAGATACAGTAATTAATGCTGGGTCATTCCACGTCAATTCACCCAATAATTTATGAAAATGTCACCCACCGACACGGATTTCAATGAAAATGAATATTTGTTAAGCCCTCACCAAAGTTAAAAGACATACAAAATTTTTCTGCAATATTCCGTATAGTTTTTTTGTTACAGAAGGGCAAAGTTGGTGTGAGTGATTTTGTAAAACATGACACACTGCTTAAGAATGTGGGACATTTGTAAAACAAATCATATTTCAGGAAATACATTTGGTAACACTATGAAAATTTTTCTGTAAGTAAAGCAAAAAATGCAGATTCAAAGAAAAATAGCCTCAAATCATTTTGTGTTTTCACATTGCAGCAAAGAATAAGTTTTTATGAAAATAATTTTTTTTGTGGGAAAATTGTGAAAATTAGAAATGCCCCGATTTATCAAAAGGCAGTTACATCAACACATCTTTATGGGTCACACATTAATCATGTAACTATATTGTAACATATTACAAAAAAAATCAATGGCTTTTTAAATACTGTTATGGGAAGTGTATCTTAAACTATGAAAAGGCGTACATTCAGGCACCTGTTGCAGATAATGGTCTGCAGTCTGTTGGATGGTACACAGCATATATCTGGTCATCCATAGAGATATTCTATCTATTTCTAGGGATTTCTGAACCCAAACTTTAGTTACTTAGGGTTTTCACTTTTACTTTAATTTTAAGTTTTATGTTGCTTTCTGGTACATTACTAGGTATCATTGATGCATTTTAGACGTTTCTTATACCACATAACTTCAAAACATTGCTATCCTTCTGGAACATTCTGGAATGTTCTGAAGGTGTCTTGTTACGAATGATGGCAACAGTACAAAAGGTCTTGTAGGCAGTTATGAGTTTCTGTTGGTGAAATATCAGCTGTAGTTTAAATTGGGCCAATACAGTTAGTTGTGTCATTGCATCATGTGGTGATATTTTATAATCAGTATTTCAAAGTGTTGATAGTTGGAAAGTAATGATGGAACTTCAACCATCCTTACGTATTAATTCATGTAGTGTAGGTAGGGAAACTGGGACTGAGTGCCATAAAACAAGTTGTACGCATATCAAGAGATTGAACAGCATTGCAACTGTTGATGATGCAGACAAGGAAGTGTTATCTTGTAGAACTGGAATAAGAAGTGATTTGCTAGTAAGTATCTGTGAGCACCATAGGATTTATTATATACAAAAATATGAAACAAATCAAACGAAATGTTGTGATCCACGTAAAAAACATAAGAAAATAATTACCAAATCACTACAATGTGTAAGTGAAGAATTTGCAAGGGAAATTTTGATCAAATTGAATGTGATAATAGCACCAGGACAAAAGATTTGTCCATCTCGCAGAACATTCATACAAACACTTCCTTTTAATCCTGTAATAGGAGAAGGATCACCAGAGAAATCAAATATAGCTGAGGAGTGCACTACAGATTATAGGAATACATCAGTAAATAAAGATGAAGCATTAAAGACCATCAGGACGACCTTTGGTGAACTAGGAATATCCCCATTAAAGCCACATGCTGTACCCTCTCACGGCAAGCCAGTTTACGGCAAAAGGAAATTGACATCTGCATGCGACAGCTTAAGAAGTAAAATGTGTAAAGTACTTGAAACTGAATTTTCACTTGAGGAACACGACAAAAAAGTGTTGCAGATGACATTTAACAGAAGGCAGAAGATCTAGATAGACTGTTATTCTTAATTAAGGAGTAGTTGGGAATAACAACAACTCGACACGAGAAGATTAGACTTTTAACCTTAATTCCAATGTCTTGGAGCAGGCAAATGATAATGGAAGAATTTCAAGTAACTGAGTATGCCGTTAGGCAGTCAAGACAACTTCTTAAAGAAAGAGGTGTTCTATCTGCTCCAGAACCAAAGAAAGGTAAAGTTGTAAATTTGAAACTGTTGGAACGAGTGCAAATGTTTTATGAAAGTGATGAAAAGTCGAGAATAATGGCTGGAAAGAAGGATGCGTTAGTGTTGCTAGGAATGTCCACAAGCAAAAACTGCTTCTTACTAATTTATGAGAGTTATATGCAGCTTTCAAATTCAAATTTCCAGAAACCGTTATTTGGTTCTCTAAGTTATGCATGCTAAGACCTAAATGGTGTGTTTTGGCCGGGTCATCGGGTACCCATTCTTTATGTGTCTGCAGTATACACCAGAATGTCAAACTTCTACTTCATGCAGTTAATGAAATCATAAGTGAATCCTACCATGATCTTATTATTTACCTTGTTTGTTCGAAGGACAACAGAGACTGCATGTTGCGCCATTGCTCTGGTGGCCCACCAAGTGAGAATTTAAGGAGATGCGTTCAAACACAACTAAAAGATTATGATCCTACAGAGATGAGATAGAATGTAGTCAGTGGATAAGCACAGATCGAACAGAACTTATAAGGTGTACTATGAACGTTGATGAATATGTGATGAAAGTAATTCTAAAACTGGAACAACTTATTCCACATTCATTTATCGCAAAATCCCAATCGAAATACTTGAAAGAAACTAAACCTACTTTGAAACATGACACAGCAGTTGTTCTTCTTGATTTCATTGAGAATTACTCATATGTGACCCAGGATGTGGCACAAGGTTATCACTGGTCACATGGTGACTGTACTATACATCCTGCAGTCATTTATGTTTGCTTGCCTGGCTCAACGGATTTGACAGTTTATAATCTGTGCTTGATATCAGATGACCTGGACCATGATGTGGCATTTATGTATGTAAGACAAAAGAAAATTACCAAGTTACTTCGTGAAAAATGTCCGTTTGTACAAAAGGTGTGTTACTTCAGTGATGGATGTGCCGGCCAATACAAAAATTTCAAGAACTTTAGAAATTTGTGCTTTCATGCCAAAGATTTCTCCTTAGAAGCATCTTGGGCATTTTTCGCTACTAGCCATGGGAAATCCCCATGTGATGGTATTGGCAGCACAGTGAAACACTTACTTACTAAAGAAAGCAGCTTCAAAAGGTGCGACATGAGTTATCAGGACGCTTAATGAAAGCCAAGACCATCCCTGGGACACGTGGATTTCATCACTTTATTCCACTTTCACTACATACAGTTGGAACAAAACGTGCAAATTTTGACAACAACTTCATCTTTGTTTTCCATTTCACTGAAATCAATCAAACTCTTGTCACTATGTCACAACTCTCTACATACTCGTACATTTATTGTGCATATAACAATAACTGGTTGTTTGGAATAGTTGGAAATATTAATTATGAAGATGACGATGTGTCATTCAAATTCTTACATTCACATGGACCATCACCATCTTTCCACTGGCCTGCAGTTGACAGAGAGGACAGATGTGATGTTCCACTACATAATATTATAAGTGTTGTTAGTGTACCAACAACAAAAGGTAGTGGCAGGATGTGGTGCTTCTCAGATAAAGAAGTAGAGTTCACTGACATTCACTTCAAGAAACATATCACTTCTTAAGGCTGTATGGGAAGAATATTCATATCTGTGCTTTGACTTGAGATGCTGCTTAACTAATTACCTTGATCTGGTAGGATTTCAAATAACATGTTAACATTTGTGGTCGTTATAAAAGACAGAAGTTAATTACTGTTGTGTGTATTTGTATGTAATTATATATACAGTACTGTGACGTGCACTGGCACGTAGCACTTACTTGGCCTCTTATCACACAGTAATTTCAATTTTTTTTGTCGTAAAATGTTTTTTTTCTCTGTTTATAACAAATTAAGTAGGCCAACGTAACCAGGTATAAGGGTGTATACGGCGGGATCCAACCTATTAATTGGGGATGCGAGTAGAGAAATTTACATTAAAATTTTCTTTTTAATTTTAAATTTAACTTTAAAGCAAGAGAAAAGTATAGAATTTTACCTGTCAATTTTATTGGATTTATATCGTGTTTGGACTCATTTGAAAGCTAATTTAATTTCAAGCAACTTTTCTAAGTAAACTTTTCTGATTTTTTTGCCTTGTTTAGTTTTTTGAAATTTCAAGTAGCTTATTAGCTTGCTTCTCCTGGAATAGGATTTATGTGGCAGGCTAGTAGTAGTTCGCTTGCTTGGAAGCACGTACAGAGAAGTGCTGGCTTTTACAATTTCAAATAAGCTCGGAGCTAGCCAGTGCTTAGATAGATTTATCTGGTAGGCAGGTCAGAGTTCACTCGCTTGGAGGCACGAACAGGGACGTGCTGGAATGCGGGGACTCTGCAGGGCGTTTCTCGATCAACGTGGGTGGTAGTGTCGGGCGCAAAACTCCATGAAGGTGGTGATCCGCGACAGATTGATGACGCTGCACATCCCCAATTAATAAAATAATGAATATTTAGTTGGTAGTATGGAATAAAATGCTTTGTAAATTTATCAGTATCGATGTTACATACAAGTTTTAGATTATAAACGTAAATTAACCAGCTTTTAGGCAAGTTGGATCCTGATGTATCCCTCCGCCGCTCGGCCGAGTAAGTCAGAGTGTTCGCCCGGGAGTTGATTAGTTGGGGCGTCATGGCGGCAGGGAGAGGACGTGTAAAAGCTGGAAGAGGGGCAGTGAAGCTTAGAGGGCGTATCCGTGAGTAAAGGGGGCTGCGTAGCCAGCACTCTAATATGTATTTCTTTTGCGGTGTTTGTTAAGAGTAGTACTCAAGAAATAGCTGCACATGTGAGTATAGCAGTATATTTAAGACACCGTTAGTGGTACCCCGTAGTTTAGGACGTTTTCCTTTGTGGAGCAAACTGAGGCAGATCACAACTGATAATAAACTGGGACGAACACTCATGACTTAGTGAATTCCGCCACTGGTGTTACCTATTTACTTTCACACTGTAAGACATAAATCACGGGAAAGAATTTTTGTACGTTATTGTGCCATGTACGTCTGGTGAACTATTATTAAAAGACTGAAAGTTATTAAAGAAATTGGCTCCTTTTTTTTCCTTCTATGTAAACTCCTTAGGTAAACTCCTCAGGCTATCCGGGCATATTAATAACAAACAAGGAAGAGTCTAATTAGATAAGTTGTCGCCGGCAGCAAGGGCATCATAACCTCCAACATCTAGATAGTAACAACAACGTAAACGTGACGTAGCAGCCCCATCACAATACACATATTTCCATACCTTATGTATAAGTGATGTCACTAGGATGTCCAATTTTAAATACTATCAACGTTAGTTGTGTGACATTTCAAACAATTTTAAGCAACAAGATGTTACATGTAAAAACTGTTAACTACCATATTTTATAGTTTAAGATACATTTTCCACAAAAGTATTTAAAAAGCCATTGATTTTTCTTTGTAATACGTTAGAATATAGTTACATGATTATGTAACCTATAAAGATCTGTTGTTGTAACTGCCTTTTGATAAATTGGAGCATTTCAACTTTGACAATTTTCCCAGAAAAAATATTGCATAAAAATTTATTTCTTACTACAATGTTAAAACATAAAATGCTTTGAGGCTATTTTTCTTTGAATCTGCATTCTTTGATTTACTTACAGAAATATTTTCATAGTGTTACCAAATGTATTTCCTTTTTACAAATGTCCTACACTACTTAAGCAGTGTGTCATGTTTCACAAAATCACACACACCAACTTTTCCCTTCTGTAACGATAAAACTATAAGGAATATTGCAGCACTGCCTGTGTATCTGGTGCTGTAAATGTTGTGTAACAATATCTTTGAGGTTAAAAATTGTATGTGATGCAATAATGTATGTTTTTGGCTTTTCCACCTTCATGAAATGAACATTAAATGCACAGTTGGAAAGAGAAAAATAATACACAGTTTTAAATGACTGAAACTGTGCACACTGTTTGATGGTAGGAGCACAGTCAGAGCCGTTGCATGGTATCATCCGGTCATGGAAGTCACCAAAAAAGTCACTGAATTTAAACGAGGTCACGGAAGTCACGAGAAAGTCACTGAATTTAACAAAGGGTCACTGATTTTGTGAGTGGGCAGTTGAACGCCGTGTAGGAACAAGAAGTTTATTTTCACATGCATAAATTACGTTCATTTATTTGTAGCTTCGAAAAACGAGCATATACTTCGCTAGGAATTATCTGCAAGTTCAGCCTTTGTGCTGTACTGTGTTCAGTACTTGTGCCCTTTTAACAATGGCATGCCCAGATATTGTATGTGTGCTGCACCGTAAACGAGTACAAACTTAATCACTTATGCCGTTCCCAAGAGTATGTTCATAAAATCACTGCCTTGTTGTTGATGAGAGCTGTATGCAATATCAAGATGTTAGAGTTAAGAAAAGAGAAACTGCTGGAAAGAAAGAAAGGAAGAACTTCTCAAAATTGAGAGAGAGCTAAAAAACTAAGAAAATTATGTAATCATTGTTTTCATAGTTCTTGTAAATACGTAGTTAAATTTTGCAACTGTGGGAACCGAAAGAGTCACTGAATTTTGTTGGATGGGTTAGGTAGACATTCTGCGTTAAAGGTTTGTCCTGTGTTTTTCTAACGTTAAAAGCATTTACTGTGATTACAATGACATTTAATCTGCTGACATATTTTTCCAGTTCAGTTGAGCCAAGGTTCCCTAAGGCAGTCAGTCACCTGTTAGGTTTGAGACTGGCAGCAAGGGAGCAATGAAGACTTTACTGGCACAAGGGACATATCACTGTTAGGCGCAGGCTTTCTGTATGTGACTCTCTGTCATAGGACAAATCTACACAAGCAAAAATAAAGTTTAATCTGTATTTCTACTTAAAAACCTATTTTGAATTTGACAGTTTAGATATAAATTGTAATTTTATATACTAAAAAATACATTAATTATACAGATTCTTTACTTTAAGCTAAAATTTTATGCTATCTGGTAATTCCTCTGAATTCTTAAAATGATGTTTATCAAGTTTCTTTATACTTAAACCATTTGTTATCTTGTATAGTTTTAAAGTTATTAAAGTCTAAAGTTGTTAAGATAATTTGTGGATATTCTGTGTGTGTCTATAAATAATAATAATAGTAATATATATAGAGTGATTCTTAATTAAACAGACACCTCTTGGGAGGTGATTCCCGATGAAAAAATATGCCGAAAACATATACAACTTAGAGTCTAAAGTGGATATTAAGGGCGCTATGTACGCTTAAAGTATGAAGTCTGAAAATGTGTTCACGAACGTAAATAAAAATCAATGCAACATTAACTAACAATTATTTCGTGTAAAGTTTACATGAATGAAGTTGTCAAAAGGGCCTGTGCACATTTTGTAAAATCATGCTCTTAAAAGTATTAAATCATTAGCGGAATCAAATAACAATCCATTAATTTGTGCAAAAAGTGGTAGCAATGCATTTAAATCTAATTCTTTTGAGCGATTTATAAAGAAAACCATAATCTCAGGGCTCTCGTTCTCGGTCATATTCATTCTGAAGTATTTTCGGAAGTTACATTTTAACACCTGGTGCAATGCAACCTGTGTAACTTAAGCAATGCGGGTTGTGTACCACAAGGGTGCTGTGTTTTACAACTGTGTTTTACGGGCATTTAGGCCATGTATATCATATAAATTGTCACAGAACTGAATAATAATACAAATTGAAATGGCGAGACGTTATTAATAATGATAACTGGTACAACAATCGTACGTATAAATTACAGATATCTGTTGCCTGTAATGCTCTTTGAACTGTCGTTTGTGCGGTGTTTATGTTCACAGAATAAGATAAAGAGACATTCTCGGATTTCGACACACCATTGCCAATGCTGTAGAAAGGACTGCTACGTTCTAACTAACTTGTCTGTGTTTCTCAAGTGGTGTTTATTTATTCAATGTTCTTTGTAGCACAACTGTGCACATTAAGTCGCCATGTAACAGCATTTACTGACCTAAATGGAAACTCAAAACCATTCGTTTACCTCATTCTGTGCTTTTTAGTGTCGTACTACGTTGAGAGCAAACCACCGACTTGTTTCGCCATGTGGGCTAGATGGCACAACAATCGACACCAAGAACCCTCGAAACAAGTTGGAAGTATCCATAATGTGTGCCAAACATTCTTCCAACTGCTCCTCAATGATTTCGTTTACAAGAAAATATTAATGGCTTTACCAATAATGAACAGCCATGTAAGAAATAAACATTTCAACGGTGTGCAAATGTTTTAATTGTAATAACAATCTTACCGTGCAGTGTTTCTGTAATGTCATAAAACAAGTGTGAATGGGTTGCACGTTGTATGCCGACGCAAGAGAAGGAATAACGATGCGTGTTTGCACAGTTTAAGTAGTGTCTTGTACAGTGAAGGTGGTACGACATAGTTTATAATGGAGCGGTTCACTTGGGCGGAACACACTGATATGATGCTGGCGTACGGAGTAGCTCATGGAAACAGCAGTGCCTCACGTATTTATCAAGAGCGGCACCCAAACCGACGAGTTCCACATCATACCACAGTTTTTCAATTGATCGGCGGCTGCGGGAGAGTGGATCTTTTACTAGGGCTGATGGGCAGGTCGTGGTCGTGCTGTGAGGACGCCTGTCTTGGAGGGAAGGATACCAGCACATGTGCCATTGCGTGCAGATTTCGAACGAGTCAAGCAACTGTGTGGCGTGTGCTTCACGATGATATACTACGCCCCTACCATCGTCAAAAGGTGCAGGTAATGGGACCTCGTGACTACCCACAACACTTGCAGTTTGCCACGTGGTATCTACAACAATGTCAAGCAGAGCCACAGTACGCGGAAAACATGATTTTCACCGACGAGGCATGCTTCATGCGAGATGGTGTGTTTAACTCGCGTAACATGCATTTGTGGGATGCAACAAATCCTAGAGGCACGTTTAAACGTGGGAATCAGGAACGATTCCGAGTGAACGTATTGGCAGGAATCATCCAGAACTATTTGATTGGGCCGTACATTTTGCCTAGACGATTAACTATTAATGTTTACCGCATTTTCCTGGAGACAGTACTACCAGAACTACTAGAGGATGTTCCACTGGCTGTATGAAATGTTATGTGGTTTCAGCATGATGATGCGCCAGCACATTTTGGTGTAGGTGTGCGAGATTATTGAAACACGAGGTTTGCAGGCCATTGGATAGGGTCCGGAGGGTCAGTAAGGTGGCCGCCATGTTCACCAGATCTCTCTGTGATCGACTTCTTCTTGTGGGGCTTCATGCGTTCACTTGTTTATGAGACTCTAGTAAACAGCATAGAAGAACTCGTTGACTGGACTTCCGTCGCCGCAGGTCACATCGTAAATACACGTGGGAGGTTTTCCCGCGCGCGGCAGTCAATGACATGTAAATGTACTTTGTCCATTGACGTCAATGGTGGACATATTGAGCGTTTATAGTAAGCAAATTACAGGTACACATTATAACACGGCTTTGTCTGCAGTTAGTTTGTGTAACTATATTGTACAGTAGTTGTCAATAAATGTGTAGACGATGGTTGTATGATAACTAGTAGATTGTCATGAGGTTCTTGCTATCACTAAAATAGGCCCTAATTAGAACTGACACATTATGTAGTGTATCATGTTTTACTTCTGGTGACTACATGTTGTGTAGCGGTGGTGTTCGGTATTATACAATCATGCATGCCAATGTTCTTGCACACCATCTTAACTTTATGAGGCTGTATTGCAATGTTTACATGATCAAGAATGTTACTACAGTAAAGATTTCTTAGAATATTGGTTTTGCTGCATTACTAAATATTTAAATTTTTTAGTTTGGTAATGGAAAGTGTCTCGTGAACGACAACAAAACCGCACTAAGTTACGTAAACTAAGTAAAGTATGGAACTTGTTTTGAAGTCTGTTGGAGGCATTATCTGACCAATTTATGAGCATACTCAGGCCCATAAATTGTATCAGATCAAATAAATAAATTTTGTTCCAAGCACGCAAAGCATGATGGATAGTCTGACAATTCTTTTCTAGGGCATAGCCAATTAAACGCTGACATCCCACTTCGCCTCTTTCAATAACGTCGCGACATATTATGTGAACATAATTACTCCTCCAAAATGGCAGTTATAAGTCCAGTACTGCCAATTAATATCTTCAATTTATGTGAATGTTTAATTATTCGTATCGTTAATATGTCATTGTTAATATCCATATTATTTTTCAGTTGTCACTTAGTGAATCGATGTAAAAAGACGACACACAGGGCTTGCATATCCACAAAACGTACGAGTAAAGCTAAGCGCCCTTGTGGTAGACAAGCCGCATTGGTTACGTTACACAGGTTGCGTAGCACCAGGTGTTACACATTAACTTAAGAAATGTAAATTTTCTGTAACTCAATTCCAAAGGTGACAGTGTATTGGGGGAAGGAATAAAATATTTTTTTTATATACTAAATGTTAAATTTCAATTAGGAAATTATGAATATAATTATAGCCACATGGTTGAAGGGCAATGGCAGCATAGCTTTGTTTGAGCAAGGGTACCCAGTCTATACCATATTGGTCGGGGGTAACGGCCTCGAATTCTTTTGCACATTTTTTTTTCTTGTTTGGTCTCTGCCATATTAGGAAGCATTTTGGAGACTTGTAAACCATTGGCTGAAACTAGTTGTGCAAGATGGACTTGTATGCGTTATTAGGAAATAAGTGAGGGTCAAGCCTGTGATTGGCTAGCTGAGTAATGTACAGTAGTGGTCACAGGGGCAGGTGAAAAGACCATCGCCAAGCAGGAGAAAACGTTGCACCGTGGCCGAGGGCGGTTGCGCAAGCGGCCTGTGGCCAGTTTCCCCAGTAATACACTTGTGCCTGGAGGAGTAATTTTATATACGGTATGTACATACATGCTAGCAGTCCCTCGTGGCTTAGCTCACGAGTATTATTCATAACTTATAATATATATTTTAAATGAAAACCCTCTTTGTTCACCAGATTGGTACTTCAGTCATCATGTGTTAGAATGACAAAGCTACTAGTTGAGCAAACTCTGCAGCAGAATAAGTAGTTATAGCTGTCTTTAAGTTTGTCCCTGCCACTAACAGCGACTTCACCTGGGCCTTATTTGTAGCACTGCAAAGTTGACGTTGTGAGGTAATTAAAAGACTCTTAAATCAATTGAAAAACGTCTGATTTACCCTGTGCACAACCATTGGTGATGGTGCCCTAAATTACATATTTTCAAAGTATTCACTTGAAGTTTAATGCAATTAGAAAGTTTTGGTGGGAAAAGGTTTCGTGGAAACATATTTGGTGCCCCAACCCTGAGGTTAGTGAGATTATGTGAGCTGATGTTGTCGAGGAACCTAAGTGGAAAGTGAACTGCACAATCCATTTTACCACTTTTGAACGACTACATGCAAATTGCACTTATTCGATCTGCCTTGCAGTTTTTGTGTGTCGTGATTGAACGTTCGCATGCAGTTTTTAACAGAATTCGAGCCCAGAACCTCCCGGAATGTAGACCTAAGCTACAAACAACTGCGTCACGTAACGTCAAAATAATTCTTGAAAACTAATTTAATTTTAAAAAATAAAATATTCATGTCCTGGGCTCATACAGGTTGTACAATACCACGTCTCAATATGTTACTGTAGCGTGAAACTCTTGTATAATTTATTTCTCGCTGGTAGTACTTGTTTTTCGGATCGTCTGCTCTGAAAGTTTACAAACTTTGTTTTATCCCTAATAAAGTTGTTTATAAAGTAAAAAATACTTGCGTATAATTTTTTTAATACTTACGTTAGCATCACTCTGTCGTGAACAACGCCTCAATATCTCTATTGGTTGCATAGATATCATGGGTTTATGGAAAACAAATTTTGTGTTTTCACCCTTTTGAGCATCGAACTTCGAAATATTTTAACTTCTGTATAAGTATCCAATTGATGTGCAAATCGCGACTGTAGCCCGTTTAGTCAAATCAAAAACAATCATTCATTAAAAACTGGTATGACCCCTGCACAGTACTGAGAGTTCGAATTTCGAAAAATCTAAAATATTTTGCTGTTATTTATGTAATCATCATCCAGAAGCAAACATTAACTGTATATCTCGATGGGTTCTATAGATATCGATTTTTTTCTAAAACACATTCCATGTCTTTTCACCTCCTAAGAGAGGGAATTTCTAAAAGCCCTTGAATCACGTTTTAGAATACTTTATTAGTGTCTCGTGGACGTGAAAAACACGACAAAATAGCCCGCTGGGCTCAAGATATTTCGACGATTAATTAAAAACACATTTCATCACTTTTCACCCCTTTTCACCACCTTAGGTGGCGAATTTAGAATATTTGTGAAATTACTTTTTGAGATATTTGAGTAAGCATCAATCTTAAAAACAAAAATCATGTTGCTATATAAAAAATCAATGTGGTTCTACATTTATCGATTGTGAATCAAAAACACATTTTACCCTTTCTTTACCCTTTTGGAGCCGAATTCGGAAAACATATTTCAATTGTATTTAGATATTAACATAAGCATCAATCTAATGCAAAGAGCACTTCAATATCTCAATTGGTTTGATAGATATGGAGGAATATTCAAAAACATATTTAAAGTATTTTCACCACCTTAATTATGAAATTTCAAAACATCTTTGAGTCCTATGTTAGTCATTTGTATACATATTAAATTGAAGTAAAATTTACGACAATATTCAATTGTGTTTCAGTGATATAGACAATTCATAAAAAAAAAATTTGCCCCTTTTTACTGCTTGGGTGTCGAATTTCAAAAAATCATGTAACTACTTTTTGCATATTTACGTACGCAACATTTTGAAGTGAATACCAACTCTTTATTCCAAAGGATTCAATAGATATCGATGGTTAATCGGAAACACATAGGTTTTCTCACCCCCTTAAATGTTGAATTCCGAAAAATCCTTAAATTGTCTAATATGCATTTTTATGTGAGTCCTATTAACGTAAAAATAACGATGACAGGTCTTCGGGTTCAAGCTCTTTCAATGTTCCTTCAGGAATACTTTTCACCCTTTTTCACCCCCTTAGAGTTTGAATTTCGAAAAATTCCTTCTTAGTGCTCGTCTACGACCTGAGAAAAACCCACAAAAAAAATTTCACGTCTCTAGGTTCAGTGGTTTGGGCTGCAGTTTGTTATGTCAGTCAGTCAGTCTTCGTTTTTATATATAGAGATATATATTTTATGAGTGATGGTGAAATATTGGGAATAAAAACTGAAACAGAAATCAAATATTTAATTTCAATGTGTAACATAAATAGTCCTGTATCTGTTTAACAGACCTAGCTTGCAGGGACATGGCAGAATGGTTGGTTACTTCAAGGCTTCAGTCGCGGAGGCCGAGTTATTTCGACAGTGATAACTACCACAATGTGGTAAAACAACAACTGCGACGTGACAATAACCTTTCTGGAAATTATTGAGCCTAAAGCATTGGAAAGAACCGGTACACAGTAAGAGCCAGTGAATGCCAGACCTTTCGTATTTTATAAAATCTGAAAGTTCGTAAGCGCATGCCCCAACATGGTAGGAATGATAGGCTACTATGAAGTTTGGATCATCGTGGCGTTGGCAGGTAACAGGTAGCTAAAGGTGTCAAAGTATAAAGCGTAATTTTCTTGTATTTTCTTCGGAATAATATTACGAATCACGTCATTCATTGCCATATGCTTAGTATCCTTGCAGGACACCCTTAAACTTTGATAAATTGTAACTGTTCTTTCGTTATAGTACTAAATGTGAATTTTATTTATGTTACTTGGGTAACTATTAGAAGATGTACTCAGTAGCCAGACAGTTTTGACAATTCTGTCACCTGGCTGGACAAACATATAGGGTAGCTGTAGGTATGCGAGTGTGAGGCAACATACATACGAGTGGATGCGAGTGAGATAGTTATTTGGATTGATCCGATAATTTTATTGTGTAGAGTTACCGGCATTTATGACTAAAAATTCAATATTTAAACAATTATTTACTATAATTTTCATGTTGATAAATGAGTAAAAAGCAAAGCTAATAAGTTAGTAAATAATGTTTTTTTAATTTCATGAATGTAGGTCCACATTCTTTCCAATCATCAGTACGTTCTCAAAGCACTTACTTTCGTCCAGTGCAGTTCTTACAATGTCACTATATGCATCCTTTGAAGCTCTCTTAGTCGCAATCACCTGGTTTTCAAATTTTTAGGACAGAAGGTCAATCGGGCATTGTTTGTTCTTGTCGTTTGATAACAGTTTTTTCTAAGGCACTTCAGTTATTGTTGACTCTTTAAATATGATGTCACTGCGAGAAATAACAGTGTAGCGACTCAACCGTTCAACGATTTTTGTACTCCTGGGGACCTCTTACTTATATTCATTAAACAGAAACTTTTTGCCATATCATTTTGTGAAGTGATATGCTTACAATCAACTTTGATAGTATTCATTATGTCATTTACCGAGCATTTACATACATTCAGGACGTCCTTTATTATATCCACTTGTTGATGGTAGGCAGTATAACTTTTGTAACGTTGTTGGTGGTACCTGGCATCAGCAGCGACGAGGTCAGTCTCATATGCAAGGCACTGTTTGATTTGCTGTACCCATTCATTTCATCACATACGACGTCTAGCTGCTTCTAAAATTGATGCCCTCACAATAAGTGATTCAATTTTGCACATGAGATTCAGTTGTGATTGCTGCAGTTTTTGGTGGAACTAGAGAAGTACATCAGTGATATTTTCTTCACAAAGAAGACAAATGTTTTGAAGATTCGAGGAGCCAGAGAAGCCTCTTGATGATCGAAGCGATGAAGATTCTTGAGGAACTGAGTTACTTTCGCAACGGACAGATGCTGGAACATTACTTTTGACAGTGTACCTCTTCCTGCAAGCATCATGTATGGTGACTATTAAAATCTTGTAATATCTATCTGTTTTGCAGAAGGCCACATTTAACACTCACTTCAGTACGCGAAAGTATACCTGGTTTTTTAATGTTTATTACTGTGCCTTCAAGTATACTCTTAACATATAAAACAAATGTTTGATGGAACTGACATTTTGTTCAGTTGCACTTATAAAACTCGATAACAAAATACCATATTTAGTTGAAAAACTCATGTTATACACTGAGGCCCAAAACTCACAAGACACTCACAAGGGGAAAGACCCACGAAATGCTGACCCCCGTAGAAATCAGTTTCAACAACACTCAACTGAGGAGAACAATGCTGACTACAGAATGTATGCTTTAATAGAGTGTAGTGATTAAGCACGAGCCGTACTTGTCATGTGTTTTCTCTGCCTCTTCTAGCTTTAATTAAGATGTACCATCAGAACAATTCTGATGAGAAGCTCTGGGCAGACTTAAAAAAATAAATATTTAAGTAATATTCTGCATTACATATTGTTCACTATTTTTGCATAGTTTTATGCTTTTTGTTCGTTTAAGTACCCACAAATGATCATGGAAAGAGTTTACATTATTTTCTAATAAATGTTGAATTTTTGTTTATTGCAATGTGATGACTAATGGGTCTACTTCTGCTTAATTTAAAGAAAAATAAAGTTAGTACGTATTATTTCATATGTCGTTCCTCTTAGGATGAGTATTTTTCCGTATATTCAGCTCGAAACTTGACCAAATCTGAAAGTTTTCACTTGTTGGAAAAAAATGTAAATTTTTGAACGTTTTGTATCTTGGGAACTATTCAACGTAGAGAGCTTTAAAAGCTCAAATTGTTGACAGTTTAATGTAGTTTAAAATATGTACATACAGAAATTTTTCTAGGACGCACAGAGTTATTAGTAGTAATATACTGGAAAAAGGCACACAATTGGGCAATTTTGGTCACGTTGCGCAGTTAGCACAGGTAATTCGAAGCTGCAAAGTTTGATCCACCCTAATAGTACTGGTCTTAACAACATATCAAAAAATTAGAACCATAGGAAGTTTTTTGATTTTAACATTATTTAATGTACGAATATATTGGCCTACAACATGTTTCAGGAAAATAATTTATTGTTAAACAACAAATTATTATAGGTTTATCTTAATATTCCTTTAAATATGAAATTTAATTTTCTTAAAATGTTTGGGCTACGCTAAGACATATTTAAAAAAAAAGTTACATGAAATTTTATTGTGACCTACATTGTATAATACTTTGCAGTTTATGCTTTGGAAGTAGGCTACTGTTCATTCAGTTGTAAATGTTGATAGAAAGTGTGATAAACTGCATAACTTTAGCATTGGATCAGCGGATATGAAATACATCTGTTAAATAAACCTCTCTGTACTTTTTACAATTTGGCTACAAACAAGGAAAAACGGGTGAGAGAGATTTTTGGTCAGCGCTTAACATCCAGGTCTTTAGCGCTGGTGAGGGGTGACATAAGGTGATTATGGAGCAGCACCAGAATGAAAGGGCGGGGGATATGGGAGATCCTGAGAAAACCTGCCGACCAGCGGCATCGTCCGGCACGATTCCCACATGCGAAAATCCGGGGACCGACCCTGCCAGGAACCGAACCCGGATCGCCTTGGTGGGAGGCGAGAGGTCTGACCTCTCTGGCACCGCGGCCCCTGGGAAAAATGGGGTTTGCAATTAATTTTACAAGGAAAAACTGAAAAAGTTTTATAAGAACAAATAGAAGAGTTAAGTGTTGCATGACTAGAGCAGTTTTGTGCTTTTAGAGACTCAGCAGCGACAGAGTTATAAGGACAGCCTTGAAGTGCTCAATGTTGGCATCATCACAAAGAGTCAAGTGCTGAACAGGCGTGCAAGATTCCCACTAATACATTTTTATTACAAGACTTTAAATTATGACTGTGTAACTTTATTGGTGAGTTATGTAGTAGCTTAGTTCAGTGCACATTTCTAGTCTATCTGAGTTTCATGTAAGTTTTTAGGTATGGCAGTGTGAAAAAACTGTCTTTAGCTGTGTTGGAGGGCTTTGAAAGAGTGTTTTTAATGAAAATGGCATGTTAATGATATTCTGTACTTGTACTTCCGAAGTACTTACTTTTCCTACATTTTCCAGCGGACACATTCAGAATAGTTTCGTAATAATGTATTTCCTTGCACATTACACACTTGTGAAGCGCGTGGTAGGCTGCGTGCGCCCTTACGGGCTCTGCCTACCCAACTTGCTAATGTACTGTTCAAATAGATAAATTCCAGTTATAATTCTTTCAAGCAAAAGTGTTCTGCATACAATTTTTATGAAATATTGCAATGAACAGAATTTAATACAAAATTTAATTTTTAAATTTAATTTTTAAATTTAAAATTTAGATATTAGATACTAAAAATAAACGTTGGTAAAGTTTATCATATGGCAATATTCTTCCAAAAAATTATTAATAGTCTGTGTTTGAAAGAGTTATCTTTAAAAGATCCATTTAATATCAACTTTTACATTAATTTCCCACTTAAGCTCTATGCTAGCAAGCTTGCTAGGCAAGTGTTTAAGTGTTCCATGACTTAGCTGCTGAAACAACTGCATTCTGTGTTTTGGCAGGTCCTGGGAACGATTCGCGTGCCGCTTTACACAATGGGCGACGGCTTCCGCGGCTTCCCTGCCTTCCTCTCCAACATGTTCGTGGGCAACGCCCGTGAGCAACTTCTACTTGCACTTAAGAAGCTGGGCATCATGACAGACGACGAGATAGCGACTGCATTGCGTGCCAAGCCCGCCCCTGCACTGACGCTCGTCGACTAGGCTGCACTCTAGCGTCGTGTTGCCTTGTTGTGCAGAAAGAAAATAAACAGTTTTCTCATCTGTATCTGCATGATTTTTTATCGTTGGCTATTCACGATGAAGGGAACACATTTACATTTAAAGTACTGGCTATTACTTTGCCTCTCAGCAAATTTGGGCACTGTACTTTTTATGGCTATATCCAAAATTTAACATAAATTTTATTATAATTTTTGAGAAGACAATTCTAAAGTACTTGCATCACTGTGAATAGCCTGCAATCATAGGTCTTGTAATTAAAGAAAGTTGGCATAGTTTCACAAGTATGTGCACTCTCTATGGATGGGAAAATTTTGGTATGTGAGGGACATGCAGTGAAAACACCACGTTCCTATAGCTATTAGAGTCTAAGCTATCCAATATGATGAGTACAATTTTAACTTCCGGGACATAGAGTACGATATTCCGTCCTTGATTCCTTGTAGTATTATTAAGGGGTACTTACAATAACCAGTCGCGTCTGTCGAGCTACCTGCCAGGTGCCTCAAGTAATTTCATTGGTCTGTCCATCAAAAACTTTGGAAACTCTTAACTTTTGAGTGAGTGGAAGTACACGTCCTTCTAAACATATATATGTTGTTGCCAGTTTCTTCAATAAAAACATTTTAAATTCTCTGTTGATCACAAAGTTGTGTATTGTTTGCTCATGTTTCTTTTTGCTTGCACTTTGTTTCATATGATTGTTTAAAATAATTATATAATTTGGTTTTCAGCTATAAAAAATTGCTGTTAAGAAATAGTATTTAAAGGAATTTTGTGTTAACCATAAGCTATTTTATTATGTCTATTTGAGATACTGAGCAAACTACACACATTTAACACATCGTCTGTAAGTGTTGTGGACTAGCCGTTGTTTGGAATTTTTTCGCTGCATGGTTCTCCCCTAGATTATTGTGGATGATTAGAATTTGAGCTTATATCAAGTGAATTAGCAAAATTTTCCCATATCTGACAATCATTCAGAACAATCTGCGCTCAAAATTGACTTAGCACTTTCTTTGACAGACAGTTCACTTCTGTTGAAGCATGATTTAATAAACACACTGGTTTTTTTTTAAGGCTGCAGTTAGGTTGTTGTTAAAATAACGTACTGGAAGAGAAAGGTGCTTCATTTCATAAATACAGAGGTTACAAAACTATACAGTTATTAGTACATTCATTAACTGGGTTTCAAAGTTGAATGTATTCCATCCATGTAGGATTGTAGCAATTTATATGGTTAAGTATTCAGTTTGCCAAAGTTAAAAAATGGTAATGTATACATATTATAAAGTCGTGTTTATGAGCCATTTCTGTAATGCATCAGCGTGAAAATCCAGATAAAACAAAAAACTGACAAGGAAAACTAGCCAAGGTTAGCTCTAGTCAGATTGTATACGTATATCCACGATTTTACTTAAAATTGTTTACTCATTACATGAATCTTTCAAACAGAATACTGTATTTGCTTGCATAATAGTCGCATGTGCATGACCAAACTCGCCCAAAATTGGGGTGCGACCATTATAAGGTGTTTTCAGAAAAAAAAAACATTTTTCAGTAGAGATATTTTTTTTTTTGTAAAAGATAAGGTAAATGTTCCTAACAGGGTTCACGTAATACTGTAGTGTGGCATAATATTGCTATTGATATTATGAATAATGAAGCCCGTTTAGTACCATTCTATTCACAACGTTTACTGTTCCAACATCTTTTCTTTTACACTCTTCACATCACTACTATCACTCTTTTCACGCTTCCATCCGTTGTCTTTTCATCAACTCCACTACCCATCATTCCACATACAGGATTGCCAACACTCCCAATTGCATGCATAAAAATGCTAAAATTAAGTTATGAGTAAAAGTAATCACACGCATGTACATCTGAAAAATTATTTATGTGTGTACGAATTTACATTTGTTTAACTGCTAACTTATGATTACAACAGGTGATTACAACAGGAAATTATTACAAAAACTGAATTTGAAAAATTGGACAGATTATTCTTGGAGACAATAAGGTCGTAATTAAAACATAAATAAATAGCAGGTGTACCATCACACAACAGTCATGTGAAATTAATTACATGTACACTTAAACAACAGCAGTTGTAGATTTCACGTAACAGTATAGCATTGCATAACAGACTATTATAGACAGATAAGCAAACACGCTACCACTGGTTTTATTTGTGTGTTTGTAAAAGTCTTCATGATTAATTATTTAAATACACTACATAGTTAGACATGTATGACCAAAGAATCACAGTATTTGTTTTACAGCAAACAAGGCTCTGGCAAACTACCTTAAAAAAATACTCTTGCGACTTTAACAATGCAATATGATTGACAGAAGAAACTATTGTGCTGTGCCAAGTGACGGAATCATCTAACTACTGTGCACTCTCGATTACCACACAGCGCTGTGATGTCTCGTCGGAGTGCACAATCAATGCGGTCACAACTCACGGACATTCAGTTCCGAGGTGCGGTTCAAGAGTATGTTACTATGTAGTTGTTTACGTGGCACGTGTGTGCCTCATTCACAAAACAAATAACGGTACACCTATGTGCTGGTATTTATATGTTGCTGAAAAGACTGGTGCAGCCATTGTGTTCTTTAATTCCTCTGTAAGCCTTTCAAAATAAGTGTGTGACCATTGCGTGATGAGTAATTACAATATTCATTTTTGTTTTGATAAGAAAAGTAGTAGAGTTTCGTGAAAAGTACATTGATGTTACTTGGCTCAATAATCCTTGCTGTTTTTTGATATGTACCTACTATAATTCAGAGAACGAAGTTAATGTAGTTTAACTAAAACTTTCATTACTCTAGAAGAGTTCAAAGTTATGTCAAATCAGAGGTTTTTAAACATAGATTGTTACAACTCTTTTTTGCATTGCTGTGTTCAACACACATTTATAACTTGCAAGTACTTATGAATGACATACACACTATAATTGTTGTTAAAATGTAATTTTTTTCCTTAATTTGGTAAAAGTCAAACTAGTAGGAAACAATTGTGCATACTGGTATGTGAGGTGGAACCAAAGTGTAGAATAATATTGTCGACTTTTGATAAAATTTCCTATTGAATTTCCTAACTGAACCAAAGATAAAATTCCAATTGAAATAAAAATGTGCTGAAAGAATGTCAAGGAAAGTAATTTTTGTGGTAGCGATATGTAAATGTTATGTTTTTACATGGTTTTGAAGATGTCATATTTTTATGTTCCTATACAAGGTGTTTATTTTAAGAGATTTAGTTTTTGTTGGTGTTAATTGTGGTTACTGTTGATTTAATGGCAGTGATAAACAATAAAATGTTATGTGACAAATAATGAGGCTGTGAAAGAAGATTGGATTAGTTCAGGTTTAGTTTGTGATTATGTTGTGGCACGAACTCCAGTTTTTGTTTTGTCAGATTTTGTGTGCATTCATTGGTAGTGTAAAGTAGACATCAGTGAAAACTCAGTGTACTAAAAGGAAAGTGAAAAATCAGAAGTTACATTTTCCTTTTAATAAGAAACCTGGTTCCTGAAAGTCTTAGAAAATATGAGTTCTGAAATGTTGGTTCAGATGAAATTCAGAGTATTACTGTAGATGTAGTTGTGCTTAATGTAAGATACCTTACTACGTAGTTCTTATTTAAATATATTACATTCTATTTGTTTACACCTTGCACACAATACTTAACATTTTTTGACAATACCGATAACATTTTGCAATAGTGCTTAATGTTAATGTGATAACTACATAAAACTATTTAATAACTATTTTGGTTTTGAAAAAGTTGTACATTCGCACAACCGTAACATTATGGGACGTTTTCTTTCCTGGATAGATTGTGTGCACGTCAACATTTTAGGTGTATCTGTACTGTACAGCTTAACTTTCTATGATTTAATATCATCATGAGTTAAGTGAGAAGATGTTCACAGTAGTTGGTTGGGCTAGTCAAAATTGGTAGGTTGCTCTATAATGGACCACGTGCAGACCCTTCAAAGTTTTTAAGCGAAGGATGCGTATTGTTGTGCTAAGCATATCTAAGACACACATTCACAGGTTGCTCCAGGCATTTAGGCCACATCGGCTACATCACTGCCTCCTGCAACCTTCAGCAGTGACTCCATGTATCATTTTATGACATAATAATGAAGATAAATTAATGCTGCATGTCAGGCAGATGCTTCAAATATCTTGCAATTGAATTTTCACGCCTAAAAAAGTTGGTGAAAATGACAGTTTTGGCTATTTTCTCCTCCATAAAAGGAACCTCAAAAATATTGTAAGAAGGTGGAGACTATGAGCCCAACACAAAAACATTCCTGAATGCTATAAAGCTGTTATTGTGCAAAGGATACTTAAATTGGCTGCACTGTTGTTAAATTATGAGTTACAATTGAAGCTCTGCTATTGTATGGTGGCCGGGGCAAATAGTGACCTAAAGAGTTGGTGGACCTGGCATGTGAGCCGTTCTGTAGTGTGGTACGGAAAGTATTTTTTCTTGTATAGCTATTAGAAATGTTTGCAATGCGTTTATCTACCAAAAGAAGATGCACTTCAAACTGTGTTCCTATTGTTTAAAAATGCCATCTGCTAATTAAAAACATGATTACCAAGCTCCTTAAAAGTGCTCAAAATAACTTTTAACCGTTGTTGTAGCTGAGAAAATAATGACCGTAATCGTAAAACAAAAACATAGAAACCTGCATTGGATTTTACCACATACTTATCACAAATAAAATAACGCTGTCATCACTTCAGTTCAGTACTCCGTGTCTAGAAGTGTTGAGGTGTTTGACAGACTTGTTATATTCAACTTGTCACCTTTCCCTTTTCCGTGCCTCGAACATAACAAAGAGCAGTGTTTACTAACTTTTAAGGAAGAGGTGAAGTTGCCATTTTGCATTGATGTGTTTCTCATTGTATTATATATATATTATTTGTTTCAGATTCATTTCTGTAAATTTACCTGTGCTAAGAGCATAAAATATGTACTGATAGAATTTCTTACATCACAAGCAATTGTCTGCTAGTTCTGTTATAGCATCTGAAACCGTCCAAAGTAATTAATAAACATTCAACTCCAGATGTTCCTACAGCGTAAATTATTACAGGCATCCTATTAATACTAGCTTTAAATGAATCTCGAGAGTGAAGTACTAATACATTTGAATTATTAGCTGTTCGTCCCCCCTAAGCTATTCCTATTATGGCAGTAGTTCTCTAGCCAAGAAACTTTAATGTTAACGCTGCAAATGCTGCCATTCTTGTTAAGTTGCGAGTTAGAAAGTTCAAGCAGCGGTGTAGAAAATTTATTTTACTCCAGTGTTTATTACTGTATTTTTTATTTCTTGCAATCAGTTTCAGGACTGTGAGAGTAGTGATGGTGGAGGGGGGTTGGGTTTGGCAAGGAATACATAGTTTAGTCACTACCAGTACACAATTTTATTTTTGTGTGTGTGTTTATATTGTTTATATAAAACACCTGCAAACTGTGCACAATGTACTGGTAATCAAGTGTGCAAATAATTAGGGGAAAGATTTTATAGTTTGAAGCTAGGCAGATATAATTAACAAAAAGTAAACTTAAACAAGGTTCCATGAATAATTGTAACACAACATTTAAAGTTCTTCATAATTATGAGTGATCATCTTAAAATGATACATATTAACAAAAACTATTCAAGGTTTAGCATTAACTTTGCCTTATAACAGCAAATTAAACGTGAAATTTCAGGTATTTTTTGTGGTACCTGAGTTCAAGGTTTTCAGGTTTTCAATTCTGATGTGAATTTCAATGTTTACCAACATGCATCTGACCACTACCTATAAAAAGTTGGAGATTTTATTTGAGAGAAGTAATGTTTTACATGTTGTAATGAATTAACACAGTATTGAATATTTGCTATACCAAATTGTTATACATACCAAAGTCACTAGGTAAACTTTAACAGTGTATGGTACATACATTGAAGTTTGACACACTAATTTAAGAGTATAGGTTTTAAGTCACTACAGGGAATTGAATGAAAGATAATTGTGAAAAATAATTGTTTCAACTTTGTGAGGGAAACCAACATTTTTTACACTTGGAACATTTGTCGCCATCTTGGATTTATTTTGGATTCAATAGGGTGTCTTGTATGACTTGGTGCGCAGTTTATTATGGTGATGAAACCCTTTCAGTTGCAAGTATTGAATTTTAAAACTGTATGAACATAATGTTTTATTCGAACTGTCTGCCATATCAGTTTAGACAGTGTGTCAAGATCTAATGTAAATAAATCTGAAACAAAAGTAATTAAAAAATTTAGTTAACCCCTCCAGATATTTGCCTCATATAGCTCAGGTTGTAAATAAGTAAAAAAAAAAAATAATAATAAACAAATAAAATATGATAGTAAAAAATTATATATACAGTATATATATTTTTTAAATAATTTTTGAGATTACTATCTTTTACTACCTGAAAACACATATTCATTGTTGAATGCATTTGAAAACCTTGAATGTTTTGCAAACATTGCAAAAAAAAAAAAAACCTTTACACTGAAGGGGTTAATCAAAGGTGACAACTGAAGTTTCACTGAATTGCTACACAGATTATTGTTTGTGATTGAAATGTGTCTTCTTAGGGAAGTATTCAACCATATAGTTGGCTTCCTAAAACTTTTTGTGTTATTAACATATATATTTTTTAATTTATTAATATATTGTATACTCGTAAAACATAATGAATACCTACTGACCAAAGAAATTATTAAAATGTATGTACTTGGAGAATGTGATACCAGTAACTCAGATATATACGGTAAGTCTAACTGGCTTCAGAGTGTTAGATGTATGTTGAAAGATTTGTTAGTTTGTCATTGTTGACTTAGCATGTGGAATAGTGTTAACACAGGTTGAGTCTGAAGTCGGGAACCATGGTGCTATTCACATCAGTCTGAATCGTCTGTACTATTTGTTCTAAAAGTTTCCACACATGTCTGTTGTTGAGGAAGGATGTCTGGGAATTAAATCAGATTGTTTGTATAAGTCCTGATATAAAGTTGCTAGTGATTTGTGACTGTTTTTACTGTAACGTTGTAGTGACTTGGTATTTATACTTCTTCGACAATTTTGTTTTGTTTGTTTGCTGGAAAAAAAGAATTACACCAATGTGATAGAAATGTAGCACATAATGATCTGTAAAATTTTCTTATAAAGGTCGTTTTTTACAAACTGTGAATATTTATAATGTTGCAGTGTAAGAAATGATAGTGAACTTGCGTATTTAGCATTAACATTTCCGTAAAACAGCAAATTAAACGTGAAATTCCAGGTATTTTTTGTGGTACCCAAGAGTATAACTCTTGGATATAACGTTCTTATTGTAAGATTTTACTTCGCATAGTTGTTTACGTAAAGTTTTTCTCAACTTTATAAGAAATGTTACTAAGCAATGCAGATTTATGTGTCTTTCCTTGCAGACTGCATGGGTTGTGAATCTTGTAGGAGTACTCCCGACTTTTCCTGTGTGTACTTTGCAAGTACAGTTTGTCACAGATGTATGGACCTGTATCATGTTGTACAAAATATTTTTTTTTACATATGTAAGAAGGGCAGGAACCCTGCAATAGTGATATTCAGTTCCTGGTTGCGACAATTGATGTGTGTGTAAGAGTATGCAGTGTTATCACACGTGTGAATGGAGTTCTATGCTATGTATGTGCCTGTAAATGCTCTGAGCTGGTCACGTTGCAGTGTATTGTGTTTACTTGCTGATTCACGGTGTAGAAGTTTGGGTTTTAAGAATTGTACATAACAAGCTTACAGCCACCGAGTTAAACAGGTAATCAGTGTTCAAATTAATTACTACTTAATATACTAATTAATTTTAGTATCACTTTGAGTCAGGTGTTCAATGTTAAATTGTTTTGAAAATTATTGTGATTTATTTCCCATTTGAACTCTGTGACTGCAAGCTTGGTGAGCAGAGTCGTTCAACGCTGGACTTTTTGTGGATGCAGAGTAGGTTATGACTGTATGCTGCAGTATATTTTCTTGAAAGGAAAATGCACGCAGTGTAGCTTCACATGCAGTGGTAAATTTTAAGAGAAAAATTTGCACCCGATGGCCTATGTATACGAGCTGAAAATAAATTTGTGGAGAGTACAGATAATGTCCTAAATAATTCTACAGAATAAAAGGCCCTGATGCTGCCCATACACGTTAAATTGCCACTCCCGATACTACTTCATCACAACCACCAGCATCAGTGTCTCGATTTATTCTAAAACATGGCGGAGGCCAAATACTGTAGGAGGAGTTCACACACGTTGCCCCATGTCTCACTCTTGCTGGTTGTCTCAAGGCCACACTAACTTCACATGCTTTGAATATCACTGACCCCCGTAGAACCTAATTGGAAAAATACTGCGAAAAAACACACAAAATGGCACAAAACCTATACTGGAAAAAAACAGAACAAAAGCCAAAGCTAACGATACTTACACACAAGGCCAACCGGCCATAACACTATTTATCACAACCTAATTGACTTTTAGACTTTTCTGGATTACTTTAACTCTTGAGTGCATTTTTCCCTTTCCATTTTCAAAACAGAGACCACTAAAAATATTATTTAACTAGAAATTCACCAAAATACATGGGAATGACAACAAATACTGTCCGCATGCGCTCCGAGTCCCTGGCATGTATGCATTTTTCTTGGTAAACTTAATGTACGCTGCAGTAACACAGTATCAAACACGTCCTAACTCACTAAGTTACTATGCCTAGCATGTGCGTCACGTGCTATTGGGACTTGTGTTATTTATATATTTACAGGCCAAAAACACATACATGCCACGGACTTGGAGCTGGCGCAAGGACAGTATCTTAACTTAGCTTCAAAACCAGAACACAAAATGAAGCTGTAACTTCGCAATGCCACAACACTTGCACCATGTTCAACAAACTTTAGATCTTCTGCTCGCTGTTGCATTATGGGAAGGATTTTTGCTATCTGATATCACATCTTGGTCACAGTCTAGAATAGTTAGAATAGTAGGACACTACCACAATTTCTTTCTATTTTTTATTACAAAATGATCTCTATTGAAGGATGTAAACTCAGTTCATTGTGCACATATTTAACTACAGTAGCACACTGCTGGAAAAGCATTGGTGCATTGAAAACAGAAAAAAGTGTTATCTGCACAAGGACGACTAGTTTCATGAGGCATTAGTGAGCAGGCCCAAGTTAACATGTTTTGTACCGTCCCCTCCCCAGTTCACATCCCCCACGTACTCTGTTGCATATATATCATCATAATACAAATTAAGGATGTCAGTTACATTACAGCTCATTATTTTATATTTTTGTAGAATCCTGATCTTTAATTAAACACCAAGAAGGGTACGGTTTTAACGAAGTAAATCTTACTTTGCTTGCATATTTTTTGTATAATAAGCTGTGTCAGTCATTATTTTCAGGTTTTTGTGAAGCCATTATATGAAAAACTAAAGTACTTATTTAACTGAAACATGGTGAAAATAAAATACTACCTTCCAAACTTTAGACCTAATTGCCAAATTCAAGGAACAAAAAATTTAATGCAATTAAATTCACTGTTATTTTACCAATATTTAAATTAATTTTTATCCTATTAAGTTACAAAAGGACCCTCCGTGCAGAAATAATAGACGTCTTCGAATAACCAACTATGCAGATATTTTACCTACTAAGTTTCATCAAGGTAAATGTTATAATTTTTTTATAATGGCTACACAAAAACATAAAAATTGTGACTTCTGTAATTTAATTACAAAGAATGTGTACAAAAAAAAGTTTTACTTGGTAAAAATTGTACTTATATCATTTTGTAACTGACCAAACTCCTACATGAATGTAGAACGAACTGGATTGTACTTAATGCTCTTATTATGCAAGCCCTCTGAAAGCTATATGTACAATGAAATATTTTATGTTAATCATAAAGTATGTAGCTTTTCTTTAAATATTAGTTTTTAATGTAATTGTACGTTGATGAAAACTAAATACACATTACTGAAGTCACTGTCCAACTGACACAGTATTTTCAGAATTACACATAATATATTTCACTTGTTCTGTAACTCTTTCCAGGCACGTGCCTTAAGCAATAATCTAGGTTGGCCTTATATAAAATTCAGGCCTGTTTGTGAGGGGTTTAGAACTTCTCACACTTTTCAGAACGCCAACTACAGAACACATGTTTACGAGGGAGTGTTAGACAATTTTAGTGGATTTTCAGTTTTTGGGCCGTAACATTTATTCGAATTGTATTATCAAAATTTTGTCTTCGACAAAGCATAGAATATATTCTTGGTAAACTGCTTGACATAAATAACAATGGAATCTTATTAGTTGGTCATGCAGAACCATTGCAAGAGAATTGTAGGCTAACTTTCAAGAATTCTCTTGCAATGATTCTGCATGAAAAATTAATGAGAGATTCCATTATTATCTATGTAGAGCAGTTTACTAGAATAAATTATATGACTCAATCTGAAAAGACAATAAAATTGTCTGATATACTTTCTTAATGTTCCATCATAACCACAGAGACAGTGATTAAAATAACAGCTCTACTTAATAGCTGGAAGTACTTTTATTACCTTTCAGTAACTGCACAGAGTGAAACAATGATTTGTAACAAAGGTGTGATTTTTTTTTTTTTCTGAAATTATTTGACACTAGTTTTCATGTCTTCGCAGAAAAATCATTTCAAATTGTAATTTATATATGTATTTCAAGCCATGACTAGTGCCAATCTTCTTAATTACCATTAGAAAAATATACTTTATTTAAATACATTCCTTTCTGTATTTTGTTGCAATGCCTGGCAAGCCGGACAGCAAGACGTCCGAGCGGCAATCAGGTCAGCGTTGGGAAACCACGGAAGACAGCAACTCACCTCCCCCCCTCGTAGTTGCACAATATCGAGGACAAGCACGCCGATATAAGGCGCTGTTACCAAGCAAATGGGGTCTGTCTGTCTGTCGTCTGTCGTCGAGCGGTCGTCCACCA
>PNEQ01102875.1:0-62822 GCA_003012365.1 Medauroidea extradentata
CTCATTAACAAATATTAAGGGTTTTCTCTCCTCTTGTCACAAACGAATACACGATGAAATAACCATGGGAGTGTCAGGCCTGATCCTCAGTTAGTAGGCTGGGATTGATTGGAGCGGCTCTCATGGTCGTAGGGACTCACGCACTACTACTCCACGAGTTTAGCTAGCCACTTGCTGACAACACTCACCTCACTATACACACATCACGACACTACATCACTCCAGCTTAGCTGGAGGGGAGCTTAACTCCCCCGCCGTTTACACAAACACGTAATTTTATTAATGGCAACAACCCCCCTCCAGCCTTAAATACGGGTCCGGAACCCAGCTAAAACAGTTACACGTGCCCCGCCGCCGTTCCAATGATTTGAAACTATACTGTCCGGGTGCATTTGATTTTACAAACACCCATCGAGTTATGGAAGCTTCGGCTTTCGGTCTCGCGACAGCACGGCCTCGGATGGCACATGAGGAAACGGCGGCGAGTCTCCTCATCAGTCGCACTCGTGTTCTTGAACCCTGTGTGTCTACCTGATGACGGGAACAGATTCCAGTTCCCGAAACGTCGTTCATACTGACTGTTTGGAAAACTACTGTGTTTTGTTTCGTATCATCATTTGTGTCGTTTGTGGTTTTTTTCTGTTTGTGTCCGACATCTTTGTGTTTTGTTTAGTCTCATCGTTGTGTCGTTTGCTGAATTTCTGTTTTTGTTTCGTCTCATCGTTGTGTCGCATGTCAACTTAGTTTTTTTATATATTTTTATTTTCTGTTTGTTCCTTGTTTCATCTGACCAGATTCCAGTTTTGGAATTTCATGTTGTGTATGTATCCTGATGACTAAAGCATACTCTGCTTATTTATGTATTCTTGTCTTATTTTTATTTTTAGTTTTCTTATGACAGTCATTTATTTCGCAATGGAGTATGTCCAAACAAATAAATCCAGTCATGCACTCCCATTGCACAGTTCTTTCAAAGATCATATCGTGGTTTGTTCATCCATAGTTATAAGTATAACCGTTCATTTGTACTCGTGCATCTGCAAACCTGTAAGCCGCGACGAAGTGCATATATTTCACATACAGTTCTACCACGCTGGCATTTTGTTCAACTGTGTCGGAAAGAAGTCATCATTGTTCTGCATTAGAGCAGGAAGAGAAGAGCTGGTCCGTTCATCATAGGCAGCCACACACAGAGCTCCGATGGTCTACAACTGATGTGAAGAAGGTTACCTTCATAGAACACGAATATAGAGAAAGTCAAGAACCTGGCAAAAGTGAAAATTTATTGGACTCATCAGAACGAGACTGTGACACCGATGAGTGTGATGTAGGTCTTTGTAGGCCTAGAATGACATTCCCCATATCGATGCAAGATATGAACAAGGAAGATCAGGAACTAAACATCAAAACCAAATATGACTATAAAAACGTGAGTTCGAACACGAAATTACTGGAGGGAAGCTCCAAACCCCATTACTATGCCACGAGAAGTGTACGGGCGTTTGGCATACATTTGCATCATTAGCAGAGACTGATCCTTGGACTGAAGTGAGTACAAGTGTGTGTGCAAACGAACTATGTGTTGTGTATTGAAAATGTCTTATAGGCATCCCTTCACCAGCTTCATTACTTAAAAAGCAAGTTGCTGCACATTCTTAACATAAAATTACAAATTTACAATACCTTTTCAAATGTGTATTTATGCAATTTTCTATAACACACATCAGACACTTTAAGAAATAACGCCAAATACTTTTGTAATCATAAAATCCAGCGCAAAATACCATAAAATAAAATCAGCAACATAGTGTGTTCTTCGCCAGTATTAACTTATTTCTACGAATGTAACGTCTGATAGCTGTTCAGCCGGACAAAAAATACTATCTGTTATATAGGCATACGGAAGGTATAAATCTTTAACTTTGCTAGAAATAGAGAACGAGCTACCGTACTTGCCCGAAGAATTTCTTCTCGTCTACGCACCGCACGAGGTACCATCAGTGTACAAGGTCCTGCCAGATCATCTAAAAAAGACGAGTACATTCTCGACTGTTTTCCACGCAAGGAGTGTTTCCAGGGCTGTACTTCGCTTCTGGACGCGTTACAACGTAGGAGTTGGTGCAAGGCGCGCCGTCGCTCGTCAACGACCAGCACTTCATCCACTACAGTCCGCATCACATCAAGTGATAGCAGTACTCCAAAGAAGCCTACCCACGAGACCGAGTAGTGACGTTTTTCCCCAAGTAATTCCCCTAGTGTAACATGTACTGTAACATCCAAGGCTTTTGTTCGCAAGACATATTCACCATCAAGCAGGTATCAATATTGGACAGTGACGATGACCTGACCACAAAGGTTTTTAACGATTGCAGATATATCAGAAACATGGACTCAGGTGGGATTCCATTCACCCAAATACTCAATGTCTTGAGTTACATCTTAAATGAAGATTGTCCAGTGTTTGTCATCGGAAATGGCCACAAGCTTGTGTTACGTAGCATGTTCCCGAACAGCAGTAAAAACTATTGATGTGCAAATGCAATTTATGTATCAGTAAACTTGTTGAAATGTACACTGATAAACTTCACTACTGTGTGAAAACATGAATGGGCGGTGAAAACGGGAGATCTCCGAGAATATACACCGATCAACTGCTTCGTCCGGCACGATGCATGCATGCGAAAATCCGGGGAAGCGAATGGTCTGACCATTCGACCACCATGGCCCCCTAACGACAACTAGCAGAATTATGTTCTGATTACAGCCTATGACCCGTGCTGTTAACGACATCAGCATCATTGCTGTCCAGCTTCTATAGCTTGGTACATTATATTCATCAAAGTATTTAGCATAGAATGATTGGTGCTATTTAAACATTGCTTATGTATAATGGAGCTCAGTCGATAGACGTGCTGGAAAGCAGATAAGACATCTTCATTTATATATACTTATAAGTGTAATACTGTAACGTTAAGAAGATGGTAACAGAGACTGAATACTTAATCACCTGCTACCATTCAGCCGGAAGTTTTCTCTGGAAATCATGTACTTACTTCACCGAAATAGTGTTGCTAATGTGGTAATACTTTTAGTACACATTCGAATGTTTGTCGCCATGAACAATGACACTGTATGTTAAGTGTGTTGTACATGATTTACCTGTGTGATAGCTAAGATCAAGTGTTTACTCGGAATGATAACTTGGTTAAACACATAAAAACATGCAAAGGAAAGGTTTCAGGAGCTTTGGGGTGTGAATGCAAGTATTGTGGCAAGCTGTTAGCTCGATTCTGTGCTGAACGCATACCTGAAGATAGCAACTGCAAGTTCGGTATTGACTTCAAGACTTACTCATGTGATAACTGTAGTGCAGTGTATGCGAATAAACAAGGATTTAACATTCACGTCAGAAACTGTACTTAAAAAATAACTACTATATAGGTGACTGTAGAATATGTTAATTAAGATACAGTCATTTTGTATGTTTTCTTCATGACTGAAATAAAATCGTAATTTACCGGTCAATAGACTCCTGGGTTGATTATTTATTTTCCCGTATAATATTTTATTACTCTGGAGAAAAGTAACGTGGGACTCTGTTTTGAATGTTTAAAATAGCGAAAATTTTCCAGTCTCCTCATCAGTCGCACTCGTGTTCTTGAACCCTGTGTGTCTACCTGATGACGGGAACAGATTCCAGTTCCCGAAACGTCGTTCATACTGACTGTTTGGAAAACTACTGTGTTTTATTTCGCATCATCGTTTGTGTTGTTTGTTGTTCTTTTCTGTTTGTGTCCGACATCTTTGTGTTTTGTTTAGTCTCATAGTTGTGTCGTTTGCTGTATTTCTGTTCTTGTTTTTATTTCGTCTCATCGTTGTGTCGCATGTCAACTTAGTTTTTTATATATATTTTTATTTTCTGTTTGTTCCTTGTTTCATCTGACCAAATTCCAGTTTTGGAATTTCATGTTGTGTATGTATCCTAATGACTAAAGTATACTCTGCTTATTTATGTTTTCGTGTCTTATTTTTATTTTTAGTTTTCTTGTGACAGTCATTTATTTCGCAATGGAGTATGTCCAAACAAATAAATCCAGTCAAACCACGATATGAACTGAACTCAAAGATGTAGACGACAGAGACTGCTCGTTCCCTTCTGTTACGAGCGTTTATAAAAGTGTAGATATATGGGAACGAGGGAAGACAAGTGACCATTAGAATGTGAGAGAAAGGGGTCTACCGACCAATCATATGAAAGGTTAAAAGGGGTGACATATTAGGTTTGATGAGAGGGGAAGGAAAACTAATAAATTTTAAGTACACAGAACTTTATTTAGGTGATGGTGGGGTATATGTTATGATATAAAGTGGAAGCATGGAGTGGGATTTCTTACACAATTTGCTAGCTTATTCGGGCTATGTAGAAGGACAGTGTATAAAGGAATATGTATTCTAAAGAGAAGGGGAACGTAGCTTATGATTGGTTACAGTAAGATAATTTATGTTATGTGAGGAAAGAGAGCTAGCTTCTTATTGGCTAGTTGAAATTGCGGTGGGGGAAATCGCACATAAAATACATGGGGAAGAAATAATTTTTAAAAAGATTCTTGGAAAGGGGAAGGGAAGCGGACTGTCAGTGAGAGGGTAAAATATGGGAAATTAGCGGCAGGGGGGGATTTCATCACGTGACTAACAGCCAATAAAATAAAGGAAAGGGTAGGGGAAGGGTGTGTGTGCTAGTTTGAGCGGGTTACAACACGAGTGTCAGTGAGTGGAGAAAGTAGGGAAAATTAGGGGGATGGAGGGAATTCATCACGTGACTAACAACCTATTAAAATATAGGAATGGATAGTAAAAAGTGGTGGAGGGAGTCAGTGTGTCGATGGAGCTCGTCCGGATAAGATGTGCCGGTAGTTAATTTAATTAAATAATTTTTATGTATAAAAGTTTTTTTATTAAGTAGATTTTTATTAAAAAGTTTTAACATATAAATATTTTTACTAAAATTTTATTTATTAAATACATGCGGGGTTATAATAGAATGCGAACTCGAAAATTTTTCGGAAGCTTCGGAATAAACCCCAAGATGGTGGCCGGAAACAATATTGTGTCCGGAAACAGGATGGAAGTAATATTTTTTCGGGGTTTTTCGGAATTTTTTTTGGAATTTTTGACATTTTTGTAAATGTTTTGAAATTTAATTTTGTTAATTTGACACTCATGGTCAAGATTAAGGTCACGGTTAAGGGTCAAGGTTATCCAACATGGAGGCCGGGGCCGTGACGTCACAATAATGTGGAGGACTCCTCACTCGGCCAGGCTCCTCACTCCGGCTCCATGTCCTGGAAAGAGCTGTTATATGCTACTCATTGTTTTTATTGGTATTGTTTTTTCAGTTCTTTATCGGTGAAGCTGTGAAAACTGACACGACATACAGAGCCTAAGTACCCACAAAACATAGGCACAAAGCACTGCGCTAGTGTGATAGACAATTCGCTTCGAGTACATAACACAGGTTGCATAGCGGCAGGCGTTATTTACGAACGTGTGAAAATGCTACAAAATTAATTTAAACGAAAATCTATTCCCTAGGAGTGTTTGGCGAAGGCAACCTTTTTGTCCCAGACAAACTATTTTTCTTAATTTGACAAAACATATTTGATTAAAATGCATGGTTATAACTTTTCGAGGAATTATAATGACTCTTATACGAATTTTGTCAATGTTACTGGGAGGCTTTCACAAATTGCAAACCAACACTTTTAGCAGCTTCGTTCACATAAACTTTATACGAAAAAGTGGTCTTTGACATCACTTGATTTCTTATTTTCGATGTCGAAGTTTTTATCAAACCTGTTTCTTTAAGGGTGCGTACCGCCCTTAATATTCACTTTAGGCTATAGGTCGTACATACGTTTTCGGCATATTTCGTCGTCAGGAATCAGCTCCCGAAAGATGTCAATTTAATTAAGGATCATCCTGTGTATATGTGTATATATGTATCTGTATATATAGTATATATGTTTATGTATATAATATAAATATATATGCATACGTATATATTATACATACATATATATACGTGTATATGTTTATATCGTATATAAATATATGTGTGTATGTATATAGTACACATATATACGTATATGTATACATTAAATATACATACATACATATATGTGTGTTTGTGCAATGCTTACATATGTAGCAGTACTAGTGTTTCTGAAACTTGTCAGAAACTAAATGAATTAACAGTACACGTTTCCGAATACAGTATTATTTCATCGGGCTCTTCAAAACAAACACAATAATTAATTTTATTATAAAATGAAATCTATGCAAGAGTCCATCTTCTTATTGTAAAGAATACTTTTTATCGTCGTGATTATAAATTTTAACGCTTGTTTATTAGTTTTTAAGACCCAGCTACCGAAAAACAAACATCATGTAACTACTGTCGAATACTTAATCGTTTTAGTTTAAATAGCGTACAATGCTTCGACTACAGTGTTAGTATGCCCAACTTTCTGTTAATAATGTAGGCATTCATGTATTCCTACTTTACAAACAATGTTAAAGGACAATTGTATTGTGTATTGTAAATATTCTGTATAATTAATTAACAAGCTGACCAAATGTAAGCCTTTTGCACGTGTGTTGCGCAGTTGTTAAGTATTTCGCTACATGAAGTGTTGACTAACAATGTTTTGTTAAATGAGGTCTTGATTTCCTCGGTTATAAACAATACATCGGCACTGGCGCAGTGGTGTTATTCATTCGCCTTTAAATAATAACTTCGATAAAAATAATTATAATAAATAATATATTTACAGTAATCCATAGATAATTGTAAGGATAGGGTACCAAAACATCTCGAAGAAGCCATCTACGACTTAACCAAGGAAGAGATCTAGACAGGGCTGCAGTGTATTGCCGACATAGCTAATACCTATATTGATGGCTTGTTGAGAACACGGATATTTTAGTAAACCTATACGAATTCAATTAAATTATAATATTTACAGAAAATACCTTTTCATTTGTACGCAAATTATACAATTTTCATTCAAGATATGAAAAGCTGCAAACATATATTTATACCGCAAACGAAATTGCTGAACAATATGGTTTTTAAATATCAATGGAAAAACAAAACCAATGGCGCATAAAAGTATAAAAACCAGTGAGGACGGAATTTATAATCTATCATACTAAACAAAATCAGAACAACAGATATTTAAGGGATATTATGTTTCATATCATAGAGAAAATGATGTGGTGAAAATTGTATCGAAATTTCCCGAGAGGTTCAGCGAAACAACTCATAGGCATTTTTATCTACAGTAGCCTATGTTGTCAAGTTACATACCAGTATTTTGAGGAAGCGTTTCTTACATATAGTGTGACAAGACATATTATATGGACACAGATCTGAAAACGCATCGTTTCTGCACTACAGTTCGCAATATGTGGTGTATGGTTCATATCGCGTTCTGGATCATGTTGCTGTGGAATGTCACTACAGCAGTCATGAACATTGAACACTCACTCCGCTATATCACTAACTCATAAACAGTAGAAATAACTATGAAAACAGCAGCCCGCCTTACATGAATTGTACGTCATGATGCGAACCCGTAGTGCAGAAACGTGCATATGTCTATAGGTATAACAGTTTTTGTTCTTCTAGATGGAGATTGTTTCCCTAAAACACTGACATGCAATTTGAAAATAGCCGTTTTAAATATTTCACTGACTGATTGACTTATCAAGTAACTCCCCAAAACGCTGTACCTAGAAACGTAAAATGTTAAGTGTGAGTTGCCCTCAGGAGGTAGGCAAGTACTACGAAGGGATTTTTCGAAATATGACCCCTAAGGGACTGAACAATTAGTGGAATGGACCATGAACAGTCGATATAGCTCAAACTCGACAGGTTATTGTAGTATTTAATTCAATTGCAGATTCATAAAAATTCGTATTTGGCAGTTACGAGATTTCTTACGATAATTGTCAGTAAAGGTGTTTTCGAATATTACTCGATATCTAACAAAATTTTCGAGGCACAAGATTTATTTTAACTTCAAAATTATTATTATACAAAAATCCCTAAAAGCTGTTTAAGGATATTTTAGATATTCGGCTCCGAATGTGAGAATTTTTTTTAATCGTTTACGTAAATCGAGCTCAATGGACTGTCGTGTTTTACTTCAATTGGTTACTTATCTTATATGAAAGTCTAAGTCGAGACTTATGACGTTTAGTAATTCGGGTGAAAATACATAAAATGTGTTTTCGATTAGTTATCAATATCTATAAAAATGTGTCGAGATATAAACATTATTTTTTGGTTCAATGTGATGCTTAATATAAAATATTATTTCGGAATTGGACGCCAAAGAGGAAAAAAAGGAGAAAATGCGTTTTTTAATCATAATCGATGTAGGCGATACCGACCCCGTGGAACATTTTGGCATCGACATTTATCGTTGCTAATAATGACGCTTACTCCAATACCTAGATTTTTCGAAATTCAAACTTTATGCTGGTAAAAAGGGGCTAAAAGTGTTTTGTATGTATCGTCGATATATCTTGAACCCAGCGACCCACCGTCGCGTTTTACTTGTCTACGGGACAACCATTAAATAGTTACAAATATAATTCAAGAGACTATCGAAACTGTTTATCTTAGGGGGTGAAAAGACGTAAAATATTTTTAGTTTTACATAAATCTTTGAAATACAATGAACCAGTCGATATATACATATATACACATATACACAGAGAGAGAGAGAGAGAGAGAGAGAGAGAGAGCTTTACGTCTCTTCGATAGCGAGGCCACAGATGGTGACATACAACTCGATACAATGATAGGATCTGGGAGAGGAGTCGGCCATGACCTGTGTTAAGGAAGCATCCAAGCATTCGTCTGTAGCGATTTTGGGAAACTATAGAAAACCGAATCAGGATGGTCGGAGCCAAGAATTGAACCACAGTCCTCCCTAATGATAGTGACAATTTCATGGATTTTTTTCCTGATTTCAGGTCTGTGAACGGGTGAAATGGGTTTTTAAGTAAGTTGTTTGTTTAGGGCCTAATGGGTTGTTGTCGTTTTTTATTTTGAATTGAATTTCTTAAGAATTATGGGTGGCGTAGTGGTTCGGAACAGTAGTATAATGTTTTGGGTTCAAATCCGTATAAAGCAAGGCAATGTGGTTATGCTGTGGTATTATATACACACATATTGATGGTAGCTTGCCGAAGAGTTCATGTTGACATTGAAGTATTAAAAATTAAGGTTGGCTTCTTCTTGCGCTTTAAGCAACCACTAAAAGGTGAAAAATGGTAAATTGTGTTTCCCCGGTATCCTCGATATTTGATAAACCTGTTGAGGTAGGTATCGATACGCTTTGGGAAGGGGAGCGAAGTCGTGAAATGTGCTTTCGCCATGTCATCGATAGCTTATTAACACGATAAACAATCGTTATAGTTTACAGTTTTTTATTAAAAAATTCCACGCGGCCAAATTCGCGACCGTGCAGCTTTCAGATATGGTATAGTAATGAGAGAAAACAATCTGTAAGGAAACCTCGAGCGAAATGTACCCTGAAACATGGTGAAGTACCACATACATTACTGTTAAAGAAATATAAAATATTCCTCAAGTAAAGTGTGGAGCCTTGCAAGGTTCGGCGCACAAACACCTTCCCCATTAAGGAATAAATGATAATCGCATTGTGAAACATGCGTTGAACCACCGCAAATTGTTGGGACAATAGAGACGTGAACATATTGAAACCGTTGTTACAGTATCTACTGTGTGACCAGAAGGGCCAGATTGGCTATCGTTGAACATTAGACTCCTGTGAATAACTGAACGTGTCTCACCGCGTCACAGAATGATAATAATGGTACTGACACCACTTTTGGAATAGCACACCAATAAATATCTAGACAAGAAATATAGTAAATATGCAGCATACTAAATACTAGCAGCGTTTGCGCAATGCGGCGGTATAAAACAAATACGCGTGCATGCAGTAATTTCTACGAAATAGTCTATGTACAGCTGCATTCAAGCTTTATGTACGTTTAATACGAAAATGATGGGTCATAGACTCTCGCTATAGAAGGATTATTTTTGTTTTACTAGTTATATTACTCAATCACCCATCTTCAAAAGTTCGAATATACGTTGTAGTATGTCTACAGTAGTGCACCTACAATTTTAATTGTTTTTTCTAAATTAAATATTCATAATTTATGTAATTAATTTATTTGATGTACTTTATTAATTTATATTGTGATTGATATTAAATTTAATTTAAAGTCATATTTTATACATTTAAAGTCATAATTTTCAGTAAAATAACTGTCAAATTTTAATAATTTAAATTTTTTTAAAATTTCATGTAATATTGTTTTGTGTTTATGTATTTATCAGTGTGCTATGACGCACGGAAGTTAAAGAAAACCTTGATTACTGTGATCAGTAACTATACTAATTTTTTTTTCATTTCTCTTAGTAAGAGCAATTGTGGTATTTTCTCTTTTGCGAGTACCTCAACCAAGTTTTAAGTTAGCGTCACTTCTTCTTGGAAAGCTCCTAGGGCATGTCCCGCGGCAGGCTTCTCTGCTGAGACGCCAATCCTGTAGTCATCGTAATTTTTAGGGATCTATTGGAGCGGATCCTAGGTCCAAGAAGTCGTGCTAAAAGTTTGCCAGTTTCAGAAGAGGCAATTTAATGTAAATTTCAATTTAGTTTGGAGTGAACTTGAAGACGACGAGGGATGACGCGCAAGACAGACACTTACGAGCCTTACTATAAGTTCTATGAACTGTCTTCAGTGTAAACGTCTCAAATTTTATTGATTTAGACTCCAACATTATTTATTAGCGTCCAAAGTGATACATTAATTTTTCTACATTTTTGGTAATTAATTGAGGAGAACCTAGGCCTAACCAGAGGTCTGAGATAATTTTAGAGACGTAAATTCTACCGACTGAGCTAATTTAAATGTAATAGAAATGCAAAATTAAATTACAGATTTCGTTTTCTCAATAGAACTTTAACTACAGTTTCTGCAATTATCATTTCATATTTAAGCTTTGTGAGTGCCGTGAATATGTTTTGTTGTATCTCGTTGAGAGCAGTACTTACTGGTTATTTTCACTGATTTTCTTTACAGTGTAGGGAATAGCACCTATTTTCCGCTAAATTCATTTTTATGTTAATTATATTTTTCCTTCTTTGCTATTTCTAATTACGTGTTCTCTGTGTAGATAGTTTTGTCAGTGTTCTGTATTTTACCAGTGCAATATGTTATCACAGAAAAAGCTCACACGCACTACAACATATTCACACATCTATATTCATTTGTTAAGAATAATTCATATATATGGAGACTAAAACAATCCAATTACAACTTAAAATTGCAGAGTATTCACCCATGTCAGTTTCGAATGTTTGCTGTAGATTTGTGGATTGCTTCGACATAAAGTAGTAGTCTACAGATCGTTGTTTTTAGTAATTTAGTCCATTAACTCTGTGGATGTAAAGGTTTTCCGAATTTGATATTCAAAAGCTTTTTATCGCTTAGTCGTATACTTACACAAAGTGTAAAAATAATCTTTCTTGTACATTTCTTGATTAATTTTTATTAAAGTATCGCCTGTCTGAGTATGTAGGTGATTTTTATGAATAAATAAATAAATTCATTCATTAATATAACCTTTTTTCTGAACATTTATTAATTCTTGCTGGGCTAGAAAAGCGATATTAAGATGCAGTAAATTTGGTGAGAAAAAAACAGAAAATGAAAATGGTAAATTAATGTTTGTTCTAAAAAATATTTCTGAAAATTTTGTTCATTGTTTTATAAAATAAAAAGTATGGTGTTATTTAACTGCAACTAACTTATGAGAGAATAGGCATCGTTAGGAAATAGCAGCTTCAGTAGTTGACAGTGATGGCTGTTCCATGTCAGACAGTAAACAGTTTTGTCAATTCGTTTAGTAAAAAGTTGAAATGAACCGTTTGTATAGAAAAGTAGTGTATATTTTTCTAGCGGGAAATCAGCCGCACTCGTGTTCCTGAACCCTGTGTGTCTACCTGATGACGGGAACGGATTCCAGTTCCCGAAACGTCGTAACACTGTCTGTCTGGAAAACTACTGTGTATTGTTTTGTCTCATTGTTATGTCTTAGTTTTTTTTCTGTTTGTGTCTGATATCTTTGTCTTTTGTTTCGTCTAATCGTTGTGTCGTTTGTTGTATTTCTGTTCGTGTCTGACATCTACTGTGTTTTTGTTTCGTCTCATCGTTGTAACGCTTGTTAATTTAGGATTCTTTTTTATTTTTGTTATTTCATTTAAATAACTGTTTGTTTCTTGCTTTATTTGACCCGATTCCATTTTTTTTTTAAATTTTATGTTGTGTATGTATCCTGTTGACTTAAGCATACACTGCTTATTTATGTTTTTGTCCTATTTTTAACTTAGTTTAGACAATCATTTATTTCGCAATGGAGTATATCGAAGCAACTAAATCCAGTCGTAAGTAGTGCAATTAATGAAAACACGAAGACAAATGTACAAACGTTTCAAGTTAAACCTAGGATTTAGAAATACTGCGATACTCACGGGGTTACCCTCGGGCAGTATAAGTGTTCAAAATATTGGCACCGTACGAATTCCTCGAGCTAATACATTTGTGTAGTTTTCCTGTGAATTTGATAACTTTACGAAAATACAACAGCTCATTTAAACTTAATCATCATTACAAAATACGACACAGCGTTTTGAAATTAAAATATATAACAGTTACTTCAGGTAAGCCATATAACATCAGCTTCTTCTTTATATTTAGGCACACCAACAGAAGCATGATAAGGACGACACTGATGCACACACATAATTCCACGACATATCTAGGCAAGGGCGCTGAATTGGCATGCACTGTTTCCGTCTTCCTAATGAACTAAGAAAATGTTTGTGAAAAAGTTAACTTTAACCACGGACTATAAAACAAATATAAAGTATTTCAGTAAGTAGTTAACTAGTTAAAATAGTGCTACATTTTGAATATACGATCTAGTTTGTTGTAAACTAACCCTGTGCATGGCAGCATGGTGTCTTAAGGACATAAAGATGGTGATGCGAGAGAACACTGTTTATCACAGAATTTGGCCATGTCTCACCAATCTCCCCCTCCCCCTTTTCTGGAAGTTCGGCTCTTATAACTGACATTCATAAAGTGACATTTCTATCCTTAAATAAAAACCCATTATAATCAGGGTAAACAATTGAATAGTTACTAATATAAAGAAAGTTTTTCTCGCTGAAATATTGTAATCTTTAATTACAATGCCTGCGAGCTATAACTGATACTTAATTCTCTTTAAAAGTTACGCAATGGCAGTGTGATCAGTTACGTGTATATTATTCATTATGACTAATAACAAGACGGGCCAAAATTGACGACTATACTCACAAAACCATGCCGAATAACAATCATAATGCAGTATATTTCCTTGCTCATTCAATACTCTAATTATAACCAATAAAACATTTGTTCAGGAGCAGAATCCCACGTCTTTATAAATACTATATGCTAACTCCACTAAGCTTAAACATCATCACAAGAAACAATAGTATCAGAGGATACAGGTAACACACTTCAGAAGTATACGTCTCGATTTCAGAGAGTTAAACAACTCCTCGGATTGAACACGGACATGCGGAGTAGAGTGTACCTGCAACACCCTCTTGGACAGACCAGTCTTCTGCGCGAGCTGCTTGAGATCCTTGGCATCAGGATTCTGATTGATGGCGAAGTAGGACTTCATGGTGCGTAGTTGATGATGCTTGAAGGATGTGCGCATGCGCTTCGTCCTCTGCTGGCCACTCGGGTTGCCCGGCGACGATACAGAAGAGTCATAAGCTGACAGCGAGTCCATGGAGGACGACAGGTCGGCTGGGTGCAGCATCTCTGGAACAAGGAATGTCAGACATGTTCCTCTCGTACCTCGGATAACATGTTAGTCGGTGTCGAAAATTATAGCATCTGCTTTTATAAATACCTCTAATGTTGTGACCTATAATAGTGGTGGGGACTGGAAACTTTTGTTTAAAGAATACTCTGTTATCACCTTAAAGAGTCACAACCTATAGGTCCTTTGGACACAATACAAAATTCAATGAATCAATGCAGTGCAGAGCATTTCTGATTGTCTATAACCTCAACCAATACAGCCACATGTTTGCAGCCAATAAAAACAAAGCTGAGTTATGTTGGGGCGACACAGACTGTACATACAAAGGCCATAAGACAAAGCCTCATTGGGGATGACAGTTATAAATAATGCCAAAGCACGGGAAAAACATTAATAAAAGTATATTTTGCCTCAACCAAAAAACCGAGACCATCCTGTGTACCTGGTTAGATCAGTGAACAGGTGAGTAAAAAGTATCGTATCAGCACAGTCGTTCGTTCTGAGTCACATTAGTGGTTGTTTAAATAATCGTGCCTTGTTACAGATTGCTTTTCCCGTTCTAATGACATTTTTACCACTCTACATATTTTCACAATTTATGCATGTAAAGTCTGATATTATGTTCGGCCGGCAAATAATATATTTGACTGGCGGCAAGTTAATTTATTCTCAACTTCAGCCACCAAATATTGAAGTATATATGTAAGTAATTCTTTTATAATAGAATTTTTAACAATGTTTTATAGAAATTTGGTTTTTATTTAATTAACGTTACATTATTTTATAATTGTATACTGATTTTAAGATTGTCAAATAATTTTTTACGCTGATAGTGTTTTGATGCATTATAGAGAATTTTGTATAGCAATTTTTCTAAGTTTTGTGAAGAGGAATTGTTTCATCACTTCTTTTAAAAGAGTGTTCAAAATAAGTCCACTGACTTTTCAACTTAAAACTTTGATAAACCGTAATTTCTCTCTAAATTTTGTACATAAGCTTGTGTCAGTGGGCATGACTTTATGTTACCTGTACTTTAAGAGATTTTGTGTATTATAATATAATGGTCTGGTTACGTTTTGAATAAAATATTTCCATTTAAAAACAAATAGAATTTTTTCACCTTGACAATGCTGTTGAAATATTTAGCCTCACTCTATATTCAAAATGAACGTTTTGCATTTTACAGCAGAACTCTCCTAGGCATACTGTTATTTTTCTGCTCGAATTCGCCATGAAATACATGTCGAAGATTTGATGAACGCAAGTGAATGAACGTGTGAGATTTTTGTCTGTTAAAGAATGTATTTTTTACCATTTATTAACTGCATTAAAACAATCAGACATTAATTATCATCATCCAGCAATATATCTGTAGTTTTAAGGACGTGGTGTTACACAATAGTTCCATGCAAGTATACGCCTAAAGTGGATGCGAACTTCTTCACTTAAAGTAGAAATATCAGACAAAGTAATTGAAACTTGTTATAAGTTTACTGTTTCAAATGATATTCACCACAGAAAACAACAAATAATTTAACACACTTTCTTTGATGTTTTAGGAGATCCAGAACTGTTCAAATCAGGGTGCTGAATTTCACGACTTGATTTTCAATTTAACTCTATCAGAAGCATACATTTTGTTACTCTGATTTAGCTACAGCTCATTTTTACATAAGAAGTACAACAGTTGTCATTTACTAAATGACAAGCACATTTAAGCGCAAATCACCGTCTTCAGTGATAAATTTGTATGGTAATCAAATGAAACTGATTACATACAACACTTTTTCTTCTTGTCTGAAAACTCGTCATAAATAACAGCGTAACAGTGATTCAACTGTATATTTTATACACAATTTTTATATATGAATTGATTAACTACATATGGACTGTTTACTTAATCTACCAATGTTCGACACACGAATGCGTAGCTCCAATGTAGAAAGTTCCTATTCTATTATTTTCAGTTAATTAAATGGTTTTTCTATATTTCTAGCGTCTACTTTAGCAAATTATCCTATTAGGTTTTTTGACGGCCAAACATTATAGTTCTGAATGGTCTACCAACATGCTTAACCCTCGTATTTTATTCCTCTGTCAATGAATGACATATTACTAATTTGGTTGATATTCAGTAGATAAATCGTAAAATCAACTGTTAAAATTCTTTTTTCAGGGAATTTTATAATTATTGCGTGTATTACTGCTGTTTTCTTCTGTGATCTTGGTGACAAGATACCTAATTTTAAACCAGCATAATTCAAAAAATTTAATTAACTGGAACACTTGGCACTTGGTTTCCTTTAACTTCCGGCTTTAATGCGTTCTTTATTTTTATTGTTGGAAGAGACAAAGTCGAAGTACTATTATTAATGATTCGCTCTTCGTGGTAAGCGTCCTCTCTTGGACTTTCCGTTATCTGTACCTGTGACTTCCATGCCAAGCTGTAGCTCTACTTCCTTTATTAAACGTTTCTATACACAACACTAATTCTGTTAAGCCCAGTTTACATCGAAAAATAAAAGTAACAATGTTACTTACGTAACGTTAGTTTCAGAATGTTATCAAAAATTCTAAGCTATGGTATACTATTTTATAGCAATGTTGATTGCAAGTGTGTTAGTAACGTTTCTGAAAACACCAATGTTACTAATAAAATTTGAAAAAAATAATGAACGGAAGTTAATAACAATGTTGATGACAAAAATGCGTATAACATTGCTAGTAACATTTTTACGAACAACCTTTGATCTAGACCGCCTTAGAATGGGCCAGGAAAGTAATGTTATCAACAGTATTGGTGACAAATTTATTAACATATTTTTTAAAATTCGTAACTTTCGTTGCTAGAAATAATGTTTTCAACCATTTATTAACAACAAATATAGTTATAATTATCAATTTTTATAAATATTAATAATTAATAACAGATTGTTGGCAACAATGTTGATAATATGATGTCAACAAATTTCAATATTTTTACAATATTGTTAATAACTTTGTTGAAAACACATGTTATTAGCAATATTATCGTTGGTGTGAACTAGTTTTAATGTCTGTAATACGCAATACGTGCAAACACGAGTTTTAATACCTGTCAGTAGACGCATAAATGTACATCCTACGTGTTCTTAATCCCGGCCAAACATACGCATCAACTGCACGAGATCGCAAGTACCAATTCACCGTGCGTGATGTCATATCAACGTAAATGTTATAATAATGCCGCACGTAGGCAGCAAATCTTATTTCGTGTAAAATCAGTTTTTAATATACAGGGAAGTACATTACACACAAAAAATACTATACATACAAATATGTTTTAAATGTAGACTATCGCTACATTTAAACGTGGTATATTAACATATGACCAATTGCGGAATCAGGCCTGGTCGCTGTTGGTAATATTTTCAGCAAAATATTACATACCTTTCCCGAAAATATGAAAATGAAATCAATATCATGCGATAATTTTATTTGGACAGCTGAAGAGTAGTAAAAAAATTAACCACCTCATGGATGGAATCCAATATTGACATATTTCATAATGTTGAAATCGGCTAACAAAAACGTAAGCATACATTGCTGTGTATGTGCGTAACTAACCTGACGAAGTACATTAAATATAATCACACTCACACAAAACATATTTAAGTATTTTCAATAATATTGAACAATTTGCACTGACGTTTCAATTTCCTTAGATGTTATGTACATGTGTTAATAAAAAGTGTAACAGTAGATATCTCAACGTGAGATATAATAGACTAAGGTACTTACACATTCTGAAATGTATACTTTAGCAAATTTTAACTTAAAAGACTTTGCAACATAAAAAATCGTTATAATTTAGTTAAATATAAATAATAGGCTACGTGATGCGAGAGGGTTTGACGGGCCTCTAACAACGATGTCTTCAGAGCTAAAGAGGATGAAATGAGGTGGAGGAACTGCACAGCGTCCATGTCTGAGCCGGGATTCTAACCCAGGATATCTCGCACAGTATACCAACACCTAACCGACTACGCTGTGGAGGCGGGCAAACATATCTAACGTGAAGTGATGCTTTTCTTAATAATAATGTCGAAACATGACCTCGTGGTGTAAGCGCACATCAATGTCGTAATTTTGATATTTTCTGTTGGTACAAATATCAGCATTTCATTGGAATAAAATAATTATTTTGAAAGTGAAAGTACTGAGTTACGTCAATATACATTTGTGATGAAAAAGGAAAATTTTCTGTATTATTTTATGAAATTTCCAGTGTTTTAAAAATGTTAGCCTGTCACGAGTATAAATTTAAGTGTGAAATTAAAAATGTATCGCAATGCTGGTGCGTTCACTGTGAATTATTTAATTTGTGTTGTCAATATGGTTTTAACTATTCGTACAAACAGAATGTATTAAGGGCGCGGCCACCTCAGTTTTAAACGCGTTTTTTTTATTTCTATATTTGTAACAGATATTATTTTATTTTAGACATACATTTTGATTAAATCTTCCTCTTGGGAAATTTGTGTAGCCTATGTCTCATAGCTTTTGCGTAATGCGACGTAAACGTCAAAATTTGCAATTTACGGTTTCATGTACGCCACTAAAACCAACTGACATACCATACCGAACAAATTCACAGCGTATAACACTGTTGTAGACTGTGAGTTGACTTATATAAGAACAAAAAACATATATTTTTGTATTGTTAAATAATTGTTGACATTTTAAAGTTTTCGTTTTAAAATTCTGCATCTTTTATTAGATACAAAAATATTTAATTTTTTGTTTTTACATATGTCAAATCATAACCTACAACGTTGTTATACGCTGTGAATTTTTTCGGTTTGGTAAGTCAGTTGGTTTTAGTGGCGTACATAAAAACGTAAAGTGCAAATTTTGACGTTTACGACTCATTACGCAAAAACTATGAGAGCTACACAAATTTCCTAAGAGGAATATTTAATCATAATTTATGTCTAAAATTAGAAACAAAATATCTGGTACAAAAATATAAAAATTAAAAAATACGTTGAAAACTGAGGTGAAACGCCACCTTAATATTGCTACTTTGGCGTGAGTTTACCAGATCTCTAAAACAATTACTTATTTATGTACAGGAAATGCAATTTTATTTCATATGTAACAGGTGTATGGTTTAGTACAAAATCAAGCTACGTTATCTACCTAACTTAATGTCCCTTTCATTCACGAGGCTGGTGAGCGAGTTTGACAGAAAGGTCGGCCAGACGTCCTGCGCCCTGAAGCAAAACCTCGCTGAGGGTAGTCGTCCTCCTAGCCCCTGGGGTTGCCTATGTTGTCCTCTAGCTGTCGTCACTACGTCGACAGGTGTGTCACAGCGGTTAGGGGGGGGGAGGAGGGTTATCACGGCTCGTAAAAAGAAAGAGCAAAAGCCTGGGAGCCTGGCCGACCATGTTGGCTCAAGGTGAACCGGCCTCCATCACCGGGCCCTCCGGAGCACATTCCGGGCACCCCCTGCTACCCCTCGCCCTTATCCAATCACCTGATCTGGGCCGCGGCGATCCCCATCTGTCACTGTCGACGGCCGCGATACTTGTCACTACCGCCGCGCTAGTATGGCAGCCCACCCACAGTCGCGTGGGGCGCCTCTAAATAACCCCTCTCCCCACCCCTTCGCTAGCCGAGGCCCAGATAAGGCGGACACCAATATTCAATTATTCAATCACTTCTTCCCGGGTGAACCAGACCGGACTGGTGACGTGCAGGGACTCCTTTCCACGAGACGCGTCTGCTTGTAACACATCTCTCTTACCACGCTGCACAGAGAAGTGAATCCTGCAGATATGTCATAGTACAGTAGTTACGTAGTATGGAGTCTTCGGTTCTCGCAAATGCACCGTAAACAAAAAATGGACCGCTTGTGAAATGTTCCGAGAAAATACTTGAAGCTGTTTTCGTGCCCAGACAACACCATAACAGTACGCTGCATTTGTTTCTTTTCAGATTTACGCAACTAACACAAGAATTTGCAGTGAAACTTTAGAATTTTTTATGAAGTGCGTAATTTTCTTACCACAACGGAAAGTTTCTGACGAATATGAAAGTAATAGCGCGTTTAACATACAAATAGTAGAAAATTAATATTAAAAAACAAGTGAATTATATATCTTATAACGGAAAAATTATACATGTTGTACTTCTTACTTAACAGCATTCGAGCATAACGCTTTTTGGTGTCACTATAGGCGCTAGGGTAATTTGGTATGTGTCCAATATTCCCTCCCAGCACCATGCAGTCTGCTTATCATAAACATTTATGGTAGTTAAAGTAACTGTCTTTGAATTCAGAATCGTTTGTATTCAATGAACACAGTACTCTTTCACAAGTACTTTGTTTACGTAGGCCATTCACTGTAGAGTTAGCAGCTTTATAGCGATTCTTATTCCATTCCTTCCAATCACTATTTATATTTTCCGCCACTTGTAAATATAAACGTATCAGTGCAAGTAATAAACGCGAATTGATGAGCTCTTGTTCAGCCCTTAACACCAAGTTCATTAATGCTGGAAATAATAAATGTTATGTGTGCGTGTGGGTGTATATATATATATATATATATATATATATATATATATGTGTGTGTGTGTGTGTCTACATATATATATGTGTGTGCGTGTATATATATATATATATATATATATATATATATATATATATACACACACATATACATATGTGTGTACGTGTCTATATATACAGGATGTTCGAAAAAAAGTGAGCCATATTGCAGGAACACGCCATACACACCAAAAGAAAGAAACACTGTCTAATAAACCTAGCCCCTAAGTTGCACCCTTTAAGAGGTATGTACACTTTGTGAAAATTACAATAGGAGCATCCATTGTGGTTTCACTCGTAGTGAAATACGTGCCATATGTTGGAAAGAGATAGTACACATCAAAACAAGATACGAATATCTGAAAAACATGATCTGCAAAATGCACCCCTTAAGAGGTATGTACTCTTTGCGAAAAGTACATGTCAAGATGTTTAAATAAGGTACTTAGTTTCAGTATAACCAAACAGCTCCGTGAAATAAACCAGCTCTGAAACCATATCAATCCAAAGAGAAAACGAGTTCGATAAAAATCATGCCTTGTCGCTGCTGTTAGGTATTTATTCTATGGTCGTATGGAGTGACTGACGGTAGCAAGCAGACAGTCTAGCGGGCAGCTTAGTGTGTGTGTGTACTATTGTATGGTCAACATTGCAGTGCTTTCAAGTCTGGTAAGTTGTATGATATTACTTTATGTGTTTTGAAACCCAATGCTACAGTGAATACTATGAACTGATTTTGTGTTCTCTCTCCACCCTCAGAATACTGTACATAACGATGGAAGCATATTATTCAACGCGGGAAATGGTGGATATTATTTTCTGCTACGGTGAAGCACATGGCAGTAATCGTCCAGCTCGTGTCATTTACACTGTACGATATCTAGCCCGTAGGGTACCATTGAAAAACCTGTTTAGTAGACTGTTCCAACGTCTTGCGGAAAGTGGGCGTCTAGAACCGCAGACGGTTGATCGTGACAGGACACGAACAATTCGCACGCCTGAAATGGAGGAGCGAATATTGCGACGGTTGTCCGAGAATCCTGGAACAAGTGAGTGTTAGACGAATAGCAGCGGCGGACGACACATGTCATTCTCTCGTCTGGTCGGTCCTGCATGACCAGTTACTGTACCCACACCATCTACAACGTGCCCAAGGCCTGCGACCAGGGGATCATCCTGCTAGAATAGGGTACAGCCGGTGGCTGCTACAAATGTGTGATGATGACCCACGTTTCATCGCAAAGATACTGTTTACAGATGAAGCGGGGTTTGCGAGAGATGGGGTGGTGAACTTCCATAACACACATGTTTGGGCCGATCACAATCCTCATGCAACACTTGAATCCAGGCATCAGCATCGATTCGCGGTAAGTGTTTGGGTTGGTGTGCTTGGAGACAGCTTAATTGGACCTCACTTTCTACCGAATCGATTGACTGGTACCATTTACCATAACTTTCTGGTGAACATACTACCTGTTTTGTTGGAGAACGTGCTATTACAGGAGATAATGCAGATGTGGTTTATGCATGATGGGGCACCAGCACATTTTCTGCGTAGAGTCCAACAACATTTAAAATACACGTTTGGGAGGAGATGGATTGGACAGTACCATGGCCTGCTCGGTCCCCTGACCACAATCCGTTATATTATTGGTTATGGGGCCACGTTAAGTCCTTGTTGTATGCCACCCCCGTGAATGATATGGCGACATTGCAGGATGGCATCGTCGATGCATGTCAGCATATCCGCGACATACCAGGTGTATTTCACAGAGTGCGAGATTCTATCATACGCAGGGCACAAACATGCATTACAGCGAATGGTGATCATATTGAGCACCGGCTGTAGCACGTGTACAACAGTGCAACAATCTGCTACGAAGTGCATTTTACAATAATATTGTTTCGTGTATTACAGTGCACAAAGTGAAACCATTTCCGAGGGGGATTACCATGTTTATGAGATTTTCGTGTCTTGTTTTGATGTGTACTATCTCTTTCCAACATATGGCACGTATTTCATTTCGAGAGAGACCACAATGGACCCTCATATTGCAATTTTTAGAAAGTGTACATACCACGTAAGGGGTTTATTTTACAGATAATGTTTGTAATATATTCGTGTCTTGTTTTGATGTGTACTATCTCTTTCCAACATATGGCACGTATTTCATTACGAGGGAAACCACAATGGACCCTACTATTCTAATTTTCCCAAAGTATACACACCTCTTAAAGGGTGCATTTTACAGATCATGTTTGTCAGATATTCGTGTCATGTTTTGATGTGTACTATTTCTTTCCAACATATGGCACGTATATTTCATTACGAGGGAAACCACAACGGACCCTCCTGTTGAAATTTTCACAAAGTGTACACACCTCTTAAAGGGTGCATTTTACAGATCATGTTTGTCAGATATTCGTGTCTTGTTTTGATGTGTACTATCTCTTTCCAACATATGGCATGTATTTCATTACGAGGGAAACCACAATGGACCCTACTATTCTAATTTCCCCAAAGTATACACACCTCTTAAAGGGTGCATTTTACAGATCATGTTTGTCAGATATTCGTGTCTTGGAATGAGATAGTACACGTCAAAACAACATATGGCACGTATTTCATTACGAGGGAAACCACAATGGACCCTCCTGTTGAAATTTTCACAAAGTGTACACACCTCTTAAAGGGTGCATTTTACAGATCATGTTTGTCAGATATTCGTGTCTTGTTTTGATGTGTACTATCTCTTTCCAACATATGGCACGTATTTCATTACGAGAGAGACCACAATGGACCCTCATATTGCAATTTTTAGAAAGTGTACATACCACGTAAGGGGTTTATTTTACAGATAATGTTTGTAATATATTCGTGTCTTGTTTTGATGTGTACTATCTCTTTCCAACATATGGCACGTATTTCATTACGAGGGAAACCACAATGGACACTACTATTCTAATTTTCCCAAAGTATACACACCTCTTAAAGGGTGCATTTTACAGATCATGTTTGTCAGATATTCGTGTCTTGGAATGAGATAGTACACGTCAAAACAACATATGGCACGTATTTCATTACGAGGGAAACCACAATGGACCCTGCTGTTGAAATTTTCACAAAGTGTACACACCTCTTAAAGGGTGCATTTTACAGATCATGTTTGGCAGATATTCGTGTCTTGTTTTGATGTGTACTATCTCTTTCCAACATATGGCACGTATTTCATTACGAGAGAAACCACAATGGACCCTCATATTGCAATTTTTAGAAAGTGTACATACCACGTAAGGGGTTTATTTTACAGATAATGTTTGTAATATATTCGTGTCTTGTTTTGATGTGTACTATCTCTTTCCAATATATGACATGTATTTTATTACGAGGGAAACCACAATGGACCTTCCTATTGTAATTTTCAAAAAGTGTACATATCTCTTAAAGGGTGCAACATATGGGCTAGGTTTATTAGACATTGTTTCTTTCTTTTGGTGTGTACGACCTGTTCCTGCAATATGGCACGTATTTTATTACGAGGGAAACCACAATGGACCTTCCTATTGTAATTTTCAAAATGTGTACATACCTCTTAAAGGGTGCAACTTAGGGGCTAGGTTTATTGGACATTGTTTCTTTCTTTTGGTGTGTATGACATGTTCCTGCAATACGGCACACTTTTTTTTTCGAACATCCAGTATGTATATATATATATGAACACACACATTCTAAAAGTCTGAGAGTTTATCACAAAACATATTTTAATTATTTTTATGGTATAATGTCATAATACCGCTCACTTTATCACATTACCGTGTCCAATATGTAGTTAAATACTGCTCTGTAAATGTTATTTAATTTCGTGTTACAAGCTTTACAAATCATTTTTTAAAGTGGTTACCAACAGAAGCTTTAATACTGTATGTTAACAAATTATTTTCATTTGAAACATTTAAAATTATCATAAAGATCTGCGCCTATATTAGACGTTTGTTCCACTCTGTGAACGTGTTCCAACACTGTATACTTAACACATTACATTACGAAGCTCTTTCAGTGTTTCGCTAGTTTATTTGAATTAATCAAAAATTATATCAACAATAAATTCTGAGTTAAACAATTGGTGAAAGTACAAATGTTTATTCACGGAGTATCCGCGATTAATTGCATGTAGATGATCTAAGGATGTCACCCTAACTGCTTCGCATTATTTCATGGTATGTGGTTCCGATTGCTGTCAATGTGCACATCCAGTTTATAAATTGTGTCGGTACCACAATCTTAAGAGGGTTACATGTTCCTTAATCATATATGAAAACGAATGTCCTTCCCACATACCTTCATTATTTTTTCATGCATATAATTCTTGTACTATATTGTCGCAAATATCATCACACCCGTCACACTTTTAACACTAGTGACTAAGCTTTAATGACTGTTGCTTGGTGTTTTACGCCGGATAGCGGCGTAATCCCACATACGAGCAAGGGATGTGTTTGTGGTTCTTAACTCATTTAAGCTTTCTGTGATGTACTGTGTTTGCATCAATTATGTTACAAATATTCAATTATGTTTAGTTGTTTACTACCTAATACATTTTCCATAGTTTAATGTTCGCTCCTATCAGGTGTTAAAATTTTTTTCTTTGCTCTTCGCATATGAAGGATATCTCTTGTTAAAGTTATGGCCTGCATAATATGGTGGATGCAGGATAAGTACCGAGTAGTCCAAGTATGATTGTACGTTTACTTAACGTAACACACATACAATTATACCTGGACGCGGAGAGAAAGAGCAGACTTTCTTCGTGCAGTGTTGCCACATTGTGCACGTAAAATGTCGGCAGACAATATTCTGCAATTTTTATATTTGTCTCCAATTTTGACAAGGATTTAGTGGAATACTTTTATTATGCGTTTGTTTCTGGACATCCTTCACAAACCCACACAGTTATATAATATACTTAACATCGTACACACACAACCCCACTCACACACACACTCACACATATATATAAATATAGGTTGTTCAAATATTCAATGCCCAAAATATTAGAGAAGACGAAAGAGGCAAATATTAATATATTTCGCCAGATAACCATATGTCTGAAACAAATAGTTTACGAGTAATAAGTATTCAGGGTATTGCGTGTGACTGAGAAGACACAAGTGGTAATTGTTTACAATACCTGCGTTTCTCGACCGGGTGTTATGTCACGTATGTTACGTCAAGTAGACGTAGAATAACGTTTGGACTGCTCAAGATTTTACTCTTGAGCCATAATATGCAGGTCAGAACAGTAGTTGTAAGATAGGTAAGATATATGTTTCCACATTGTGCAAATAAAATGTCATACAACATTTTGCTATTAACATTTACGTCTCAATTTTAGCTTAGTATTCGGGTAGGGTGCTTATTACGCGTTTGTTTTATATATAGGCTGCAATATCCGAAACGTACTTTGCTGTCACTGATTACAAAAAAAAATATTATATCTGCTACATGAAATATAAAGATGTGAAATTGGTACCAAAGTGTCGGGAGGGAAGTCAAAATTGCTTTTATTGTTTTAGGTTGGCAGTAACTAAGTGGTGCAGCAGGTGCAGAGCCCAGGAAACCGAATATGTTCAGCAATCACGAACCAAACGCAGTGTCACCCGTGGTACCACGAGTTGCGATGAAGAGTGAGATGCGAGAGATGTAACCCTGCGACAAATAATATCCACTCTTGAGGTCTTCGGTTCGACTCCCGTCGCGCACCTCCTCTTCGCCTGTCAGCCCGCCGCAACAGTCCTCTTGATTCGCCCAACACTGCTCCGAAGGTAGCCGCCTGCCGCCTCACAGTAGACTCTGACGTCACCAAGATGTCTTCACCAGTCTCTCTCCAAAGGCGTAGCACCTTCCTCTAGCACTACCAATAGCGAACTCTCCCGAATTTGTCGATTCGGAGCTTTTATACTTGGCCAAACAGTCGGGTCTTCCTCGCATTACAGGGGTCTATTATTAGACATTTCATCATGTTTCGCATGTGATTTGAGTCACGTACGCCGCTTCGCAGGGTAAAAGCGCAGTTCGGACAGGTATCTATGACGTAGTTTCGGCGGGATTCCCACTATGAGACACCCGGGCTTTGAGTCATGGGCCAGCCCTCAAGGTGTTTCGACACAGGCCCCATACAGTCCGCCCTCAGAAACACAGCATGCAACAATATTTTGAATCTGAATTTTTCTGTTGCAATACACCGAACGGATTTTTTCCCCTGAAAAATCACATATTTTGTTGTCAAAATAAGCCTAAAAGTAGCAAAATAAAATTTTTGCTAGCAAACAGTATATTATTTTAAAAAAAAAACGCTCTGCCAAAATTGTGTATGGTATGATACAGTCTCATTTTTTTTTTTCAAAGCATTGGACGACTTGAAGTACACGCCCCCTGACGTCACCGCAGAGGAAAAGTACTGTGGGAAACAAAGCTTGTTTACAAACATGCTGATTTGTTAGTTGGTAATAGCAGAAAGCAAAAATGAGCATTCATAGATTTGCACGCAAGGGTAAAAAATATTAGTTTCTACTTCATTGTTAAGATACGCAACTATATAAGATTAATGTTCACATGAAAAAAACTGCAAATTCCAAACAAATCTATTTTCTTGACGTACATCTCATCCGGGACATTTGACGCCAAACAGCTAAATGAAGGTTATGTTCGGCTGCGGTATCCATGGAGATAGGAATTGTTTCCTACACCTGACTGAAGCTCCGCCTCTTTTCAAGTCACCCTTTGGTTAAAAGTATTCGAGTTATTTGCAATTGTTTGAAATAAATTAAATACCGTGGCCTTAAAGTTTCGTACGCTTCAGTATTGCAGGTTAACCATATTTAAAATAGCAATACAGGTAAAAGTAATACCTGATATTTAATACAGAGTACTACTTAATCGACTGCAACCAGATCTACATTTTGGCATTTTCTCATCCAAACTATAATTTTAAAATACGGTGTTATAGTTAGCTTATACGTCACCATTTTGTAATGTACATATTTAGGAAGTGTTCTTAATATCGCATGCCTTGCGAATACCACACAAAATATCTTACATTACGCCCTACAATTTCTAACACATCTACTTTGTAGCAAAATGAAGAATAGACATCATTCATCTTGAAATAAATGATTGTAAACAATGGCATAGAGTAAAATATGTGTATTGTTCTCTGTATGACTTTCTATGTCATTTTCACGATCTAAGAGGAAGATGTCTCGAAACTCACTAAAATAACTGGTACCCTTATTGACCCTAATAGTTCGTGAAATTGCCGCGAGCGTCGCTATCAAATTAGTGCGCACGTCAGGTGTAAGGAAAATTCTACACTTGGTATTACAAACTCGACTGAAATTATTTGACAACGCCGTAAAATTTCCTGCGTTAGGTGCGTGATAAATATACTATGTTGGAATATTATTAGCTCCTTTACGAGTATGTTTGCGAGTTGGTTAGGGGTTTTATAAAGGATAATTCATTTATATATAAACATAATATTTTGTAATCTTTTCTCTTTATTTTGCCATAATTTGGAATTATCTGCTGATTGAAATTTTTGTGGAAATATAAATGTATAAAGAGGGCAATTATATCATCAAGTGATATTACTTTCCATAAGAAGAATATTTTTGTTGCTCAGTATTATTCTGGTGCTATTTGGAACTGAAATAGCGACTGAAAGTTTTGTATTTTAAACTTTAATGGAAATAAGCGTGTTTTTGTAAAATACTTAGTTATACGTTAAAAACCACACCTCTCACTAACCTTACATTCGTGCTTGCTGACGAAGTTAAACTGTTTTACAAAAAATATTATTCCAAACGATATTCCTTTTTAGAAAAAATATTTCGTTGAAAATATAGTTTCTGCGTTTTTTAAAACTAAAGTCATGCCAAAGCAACGGTAGTCCATGTTAACCTACACAACATATTAGAGCATAAATTTGTAACCAAGAACTATATTTGAAACACAAATGAATACATTTCAATAATAGGGCCTATACGTATTTGTTTATCAACACAACATAATTCTTTAGCTAGAAAAAAAACACGGAAAATACGTCAAGCACAAAGATGCCACCATAAAAAGAAAACTCCAAAAATGCATAGATAAGACATGCTACCTCCATACAAACTCGTAATGAAATACAAACAACAGCACTACATAAGTGGCAACTATTGCGACTACGTAGTGAACTGAAGGGGTCAATAAGGATGACAACTCAAGTACGTTGGTAGATAGGCGAGTGTCAAGTACTACTTCTTAGATCATGGACATATGTGTGTAAAAATGTACACTGCAAGGGGACGTAAAACAAAGGGGTAATAGAGGCTAATCAGAAACAACTCTCGCTTGGATCGCTAGTAAAAATGACAATGACTATGACTGCGCATGGGACTTCCTTGTCATAACTGGTAATATATGTGACTGGGTCAACGAAGCAAAGATTATGCTTCTGTTACAAGGCCTAGTGATCACGTTTGAATTGTGACGACACGAAGTTGATGAATGCACTAAATTAGGGATTTTTGTTGCTTAATCAGGTAATATAAGGATATGACTGTGATTATTGTTCAGTGAAGACTGAATATATTTTCAAGGGATGCAGTACTTGTTTTATTAGACATTGTGATGTTTGGGGAAACAAGAGTTTTTATTTCACTTGGGAATTTGACGAGAGTAATTATTACGATTCAAATACTTTTCTTATGCAAAAAAGTAAAAACAGGGTTGAAAATAGTAATATATGAAACTGAAATAGCTGATACGTTATGGAAGCTGACCAGTAATATGAGATTTGATGACTGGATTTATTTGGGAAATAAATTACTGTCAAAAGAAAACTAAAAAAAAAAATAAGACAAGAAAAACATAAATAAGCAGAGTATGCTTTAGTTATCAGGATACATACACAACATGAAATTCCAAAACTGGAATCTGGTCAGATAAAACAAGGAACAAACAGAAAATACAAGAAATAACAAAAATATAAAAAAGAAAACTAAGTTGACATGCGACACGACGATGAGACGAAACAAAACACAAAGATGTCGGACACAAACAGAAAAAACAACAAACAACACAAACGATGAGACGAAAATAAAACTGAGTAGTTTTCCAAACAGTCATTATGAACGTCGTTTCGGGAACAGATTCCAGTTCCAGAACTTCATTTGTGTTGTTTGTTGTTTTTTTCTGTTTGTGTCCGACATCTTTGTGTTTTGTTTCGTCTCATCGTTGTGTCGTTTGCTGTATTTCTGTTTGTGTTTTTGTTTCGTCTCATCGTTGTGTCGCCTGTCAACTTAGTTTTCTTTATTATAATTTTGTTATTTCTTTTATTTCCTGTTTGTTCCTTGTTTTATCTGACCATATTCCAGTTTTGGAATTTCATGTTTTGTATGTATCCTGATGACTAAAGCATACTCTGCTTATTTATGTTTTTCTTCTCTTATTTTTATTTTTAGTTTTCTTTTGACAGTCATTTATTTCGCAATGGAGTATGTCCAAGCAAATAAATCCAGTCATGCACTCCCATTGCACAATTATTTCAAAGATCATGAGATTTGATGATGGTATTTTCATAGCTGCGAGTTGTCGTGTATATGTAACTGCTCGCTAAGCAGAGATAAAGTCATATCAGCGTAAATGTACTGTACGGGGGGGGGGGGTTGGGGGCACTGGTTGAAGGTGTGGGGTTGGTGATGGTGCGGAGGTGTAAGTGGGCGTGTTTAGCATAAGCATTGAATATATATTCAATGGCATAAGTAGTATGGATATTTCAAATGACATGTCAGTTTCTTCGATGGAGTGTTGTTGTTTGGATGGTGTACGCCATGTTTGAACGTAATCGAAGAGTCTTGCTTATGTAATTATCCAGAAAAATTTATTATTTTTAAAAGAATGACTTATTTGATCGGAAATTGGAAGAAGTTTAGCTAAATTTGGTAGGAGGGTAAAAGTAGTCGATGGAGTTCCGTAGGAGATAAATTCCGTGTGGTTATAATAAAATATATTAATTAATAATGTTTCCAATAATTTATTGATTGATTTTATTGGGAATCAATTGGATAAGCTAAGAAGAAAGTCATGTTTAATAGGTATTCTTTAATTACAGTTAAATTAAGTTGTAACTAATTTTAACGATATTTTTATTTTTAAAAATATCGATAAATTTTTTAATTGATGATCGATACGTAGTCTCAGTCAATAGTCATTACTTCTCAGGATCATCTAGCTGTCATGTGAAGACACAGATGTGATGCTGGTTTAGTGAGAAATAAAAAGAAAAAATTGATTGGATGAATGATAAAAAGGTCTTGGTAAAGTATTGCAAAGGGAGGGGGGAATTCATCACGTGACTAACAACCAATAAAATTACTTGCTGTGTAGGGTAGGGGAATGGGGGATAAATTAATATATACATGTAAAAGTGGTGGGGGGAGTCAGTGTGTGTCGATGGAGCTTGTCCAGTTACGGCGTGTCGGTGTCTTTTGTTTTAAATTTTAAAAAAACTTTTGTATAAAAGTTTCTTACTAAAAAATTTTAACATAATAACATTTTAAGTAAAATTTTATTTATTAAATATGTGAGGGATTTGGATGGTATGCAAATATTGGAGAAAAAAATCTGAAGGCTCGGGAGAAACCCTAAGATAGCGTCCGGAAAAAAGATGGAGGTAATATTTTTTTTCGGAATTCGGAAATTTTTTGGAATTTTTGAACTTTCGAAATTTGCTTTTAATTTTTTTTATTTTTGAAATTTTTGAAATTTTGAAATTTTTTTTAATTTTGAAATTTTCCGAATTTTGGAAAAATTTGGTAATTTTACACTAAGTGACCTTGACGTCAAGTTTAATGTCAGGTAAAGGTCAAGGACATCCAACGTGGTGGCCGGGGCTGTGACGTCACAAATGGCGGGGGGCGCCACAATCGGGCGGGCGCCACAATCCGAATCCTACACCGAAACTGGCTAAAGTATACCATTGAGACTGTGTTTTTTTTAAAGTGATAAAGACAGTAAAATAATATCTTTCTAACTGTCAGAAAGAACAATACATATAAACTTTTTTCTGAGAATGAAGAATAAGCTGTATGGCAATGTTTACATTCATTGTGAAGAGGCAGCCACAACTTAGGCTTAGAAAGCTACAAACAACGCCATTGGGAATAATTAAAAGTTTTATAAACAAAAGAAAACGTTAACCTTTGTTTTTGACATATTTTCGTCTTCCTTGGAACATATGAAATATATTCCAATTGGGCTGTACAGCCAGGATGAAACAGGTATCAGAGTAAGTAAGTTTGTTACCAGAAAAAGTAAACGTTGGTTTGGAGTGGTGTCTTCTGCCGAAAAGGGCTCCTTAGATACTAGTGACGTGTAAGTGCCTGAAGGTATTACATTACTTTACTTCTAGCATTTCCGAAAGTAAACATGAAACAAGAACTGCTTGATGGTGCTCCAGGCAGCTCTGTAGTTGACTGGACGAAGTCGATAATATTCGTTGCTTAAGCGAAACTACTGTAAAATATATTTCGGAAAGGCAATCTCAAGCACAAACTATGCAACATAAAACGCAGTCGTAAAACAGAGAACACTAAGATCGTCTCCATGTATAATGTCTTGTTAGCAGTTTCTTGAGATCAGCTTGAGATGACCGACTACCCGAGCCGTGGCAATAATTGTTATAACATTTAGCTATAGAAGGATTTTGGTATATGTTGGTTATGTAATTTCTTTTATTTTTTTCTTTTATTTTGATTGTAACTAATTGTAATTGGCATGTTAAATAATGGTAATTTATAGGTTTTTAATTCGTTTTGGTTAGTTAAAGAATGCCCCAGATAGATAGCTTTGTTTCTCTGTTAAGGTTAGTACATATCTAGTAGTATCATTTTTGTTTATTTATTTTTGTAGACTCTTATAATTAGTTTTCTTTAATTTTTGGGTTTAGTTTTGTTTACGTTTAGTTAGTTACCGCGATTTTGGATGATTTGTTTTTATTTTTTTTACCGTCATCGAGATAATCTCCGACCCAAATAACTTTTTCGGCTCGCGCGCGATGGTTTGAATGCGGCAATAATCGTGTGCGTGGGTGTGGATTATGCTCTATGCTGGGTTCGACGATTAAGATGGACGTTTTAATTTCGCTCGCTGGCAAATATTTCGTAGCCAGTGCCATCGTAATTATTTTTGTAGATTTTCTAGAGGCCCAGCAATGTATTTAAGGCAGGGAAATCGCGGGTGTGTTTGAAGAGACCCGACGATTTCGTAATCGTAATTAATTTTGGTGTTGAAAACTAGCGTCTCGGCGAATAAGATGACGCCATACAAGAAGAAAGTTCGTGAGTAAAGGCCTTGCATAATAAATTGACTTTTGTGGACAAAGTTTTTGCTTCTAGCACATAACTGCCTAAATGTCTTGACCAGAAACTGCGGAATTTTTGTTTGAAATGTGCCGCGATGTGTTTTTTCGGCAGTTTCGTAATTTTCCTTTCCTTACTAGGACTTGAAAGTAATCTCAGTAGTCCTGAGAGACGTTTTTCATCTCTAACGCATTTATTAATACTAAATTTTGAGCCAGTTGGAGGCATAGTATTTTATTTTCTGGCTAATTTCCAACATTTTCTATCTTGGAGAAATTATGTGGTTTTCCCCGGGTCTTATCAATTCGTGGTAATTGAAACTGCCCTAGGTACAGTTTAATTTAAATACAGAGAATATTTAATTTTTTAGCTGAATTTAAGTAATGTAAGGATGTGTTAGCTACTTCTATATTTTTCTGTTTTCACCAAGTCAGCATACTTGATTTACAGGTAGTTTTCCTTTAATTACCATTAAATAAATCTCCCATTTAATTTAGTTGAAAATGTTTTATTTCTTCGGAAATAGTTGTTGAAAATACCAGAATTGAGTACATACATGGTACATAGACACTGTATTCCAGTACATACTATACACTACATTGTTCATTACTGAATCACTTCAGAGTCACAGTTTGCCTACGCATTATGTCACAATCTCCACCAGCAGTGGTCCATCAAAGAACGACTAAAGTCGTCAGCTGGCCTACGAATTGCATACCGTAGATGTATAAATAAAATTTAAAATATCATTTTCTTTGTAATTTTATCTTTATTATGTTTGCCCCATTTTAATACTGTTTATTTACCAACGTTCCATCTACAATAACCACTCTGCAAATCTTTCGTCTGTGTCAAGATTCGAACCTACGATCCTTAGGTTTATAGTCAGGCACACTAGCCTTAAGACTACAGCGTAAACACAAGAATGAGTTGTGTGCGATTCGTTTACAGGAAATTCCGTGCACTTTTTATGTAAGTGCCAACGGTGTGTCGCAAATGGCATTCCGAATGTTTCATTTACATAAGTCAGCCATAGCTGTACCAGCTAAGTGGAGCCATTATTTATCGTAGCCAGCAGCTACTAAGCAGTGCCTCAGTCAACCAGCTAGCGGCCGATTGTGCTTGGCTTCATGTGATACTTGTTGTTGGTGGTCATTAGGACGTCCAACATTCTGGAGCTTTGAAGAGAAGGAACGATAAGGGTGATATTGACGCGCACCGATTGAACCCCATGACTTTTACCTGCAAAGTGGTAAAGTTACATCCAATATTCCTGTCGTATTACTGAAACTGTGACTATGCCATTTTATTGGTTGAGAATCTGCAGAAAAGACCACTGTAGGACCATTTGGTATTTCAGTATCAGTCTCTGTATTGGATTTCGAAAAATAACTTAGCGTAAAAGCAGTTACAGTTATGCTGTAGAGCTTGTAAACAGTGTTTTTAATTAGTGTAAAAGTTTTAATTGATCAATAATCTTCACCTGAGATTTTTTTAAGAATGCTCGGAAGTCCACAAAAATAAATCCATTCCTACTTTTAACATCTTGTAAAACTGTGCAAAATCTAGCAGGTGATCTAGTGAAATATGTACAAAAACGTGCTTATTTGATATTTCTGCATATTTTTTAATCTCATCAACGTTCCGACTAGTGTTGCTGCTTTCCTCACTTTTCATAGAAAAAGATTTCTGCGTTGACTTCATTTCAGAATTTCACTTTCCCGCGGGAACATCATCTCTTGCCAGCCACACTAAGTAAAAAAACCAAAGAATAAAGTTGTGGAGTGTAACAAATTCTCACTGGGAATGTTGCGAGAGACTATCTGCATTTCCAGCTTGTCCGTGCTTTCCAGACCCTTGTGTACTCCTATTCACCCCCACTACCCCCTTTGCAACAAAACCTAACTTGCAAACCGTGCGGACAGCAGTGTAAGAGGATTTGTGGCGGAATGTTGGCTATCCGATAACCCCCTACTTCCCCTTCCAACCACGTTTCTCCAAGCTTGTGCTGCATGGATCCATTCCTCACTCGTCTCGCCCCTTTACCATTACCTCTCACCCCTCTCTGCGTCCACCCTGTTAGCCCCTCCAACCCCTTGTTTCCCCTGAGAGCTTTGGAAATCTGCAAAATTAAAACGTACGCCACATGGCGTTGGGCTTTTCATTACACAGCACTGAGCACGTGCTAGCTTGTTAGAACTTTTCATGGAGGTGGGCATACCTTCCCCTCCGTTCACCACCCCTCCCCCTAACTCTGCAACCACCATTCACCGCCATCTCAGTACGACCACCCACCCACAACCCCTCTCCTACTCATACCCACCGGCAACTTGCGAACGAGGGAATGTAAGCCGGCCACATCCTCTACCATTCACGAACAAGGGTTGGAAAGCAGCATTTGCGTCTTTTCATATGATTGAAGTAGAAACATTCTTATTGTTAGAGAACGACACTAACATGCCCCTTAAGATGGCACGTGTATATGTCTGTGCTGGAAATTCAGTTTGCTAATCAAGGGCAGTTTTGTTATGTGTTGTGCACTGCAAACTTGTCACTAGACTGCAGGACTGCACACTTTGCAAGGTGACAACGCAACTGCACAACTTGGTTGCATTTATTTACGTACAGGCAAAATACACAACAATGTGTGTATAAAAAATTCGTCCAATACATTTTTTTCTAATGATTAATTTTCAAACACTTCAATTATTATTTGAAGTTTTGCGTAGTGTACTTATTTGTATTCTGTCAATAATTTTTAAAAAGTATTTTCTAACTACTCCATTAAGAAAGATATGTTAAGCACGTAGAATATTAAATACCAACATAAGGGCAACTTGCGCTGCTCGAAACCAGCAATAAGATGACACTAGCCAACAATGTGGCGACTATTCATTCATTAGCCTGTATCTTCAGACGAAAACGCGAGAATGTATCTTGACCGATGAGGTATTTCTCGCAGCACGAAATAGTAACTACGTTTCCTATTGAATCCCGAATGAGTATGATACCCGTCTACATGCAAACTTTGGATCCGACTGAAATCTATTTCAGTTCGCTGGCCAAATTTGTCCGTGATAATGTTGGTACGATTGAAATTTACGTTGGCTGACATGAATTAAATAAATCCACACAACCATCTGTTTATTTTTCTTTCGGCTTCACACGTTAGTAAATTGCTAAGGAAAACGAAATGGACACAAGAATATTGCTGTTACTCGTGAATTTTTTAATTCAATCAATTTCAGTTGCACCTGTCAACAGAAAATCTGAAGGCCGAAACAGTTGCGAAATGTGTCCTAGGTTACTTTCGATTCACTTTCAGTACGATCCGCGTTTCCATGACATTTTACGCCCGACTCAATCCGTTACGGTACCAAATTTTGGTGTAACGACCTTGAGACTAAAATCGTTTTGAATCCCGTCTTCATGATTAGCGTTTTCAAAACGGTCAGTGTTTTGAAATCGATTTCAAAATGACATGGAAACGTAGTACGTATCTAGTTTCTGGCCTGTCCAATGATCGACCGAATACACTTAACCTACAGGAAGAATATCACCACACCACTTTGATTTTGTGCTCTAATTTTCAGTGCCTGTGTTAGAGCCGAATTTTAAATGTGTTACTGTAATTTTAAAATAGTTAGGCATTTTTCAAACGGACGTTCCATTAATATGTATTTTACTCCGCATTAGATTTATATTTATACAGTGTATACAGTATATAGTGTGAAACTATATATCATCTGTGACAAAATATAATCATATTTTAAAAGGCTATAGAGCATTCCTTACTTCACTGACGTACTCTGCACACGTGTAGTAACAATGCGCCATATTTTACCATTAAAAATAATTCGTCCTTTACACCTTTGTGAAAATAAAGTCGTCGGTATCAATGTGTTTTAATATTTTAACCTTCTCTAGTAAAGTAGTATTTACTTATTCCTTAACCAAAATGCAGAAAACAAGCTTTTGTTCGTGTGAAGCAAAGGTACCCTTGTTCAAAGTAACACCAGTTCACAGATTGTTTTCAGCGCCCCAGTTCAAACACCTGTGCGTTTTTGTCACTTTTGTCCAGGTATTTTCACCCCTTTAAACGTTGAATTTTGAAAAAACACTTAAATTGGCTGATACGTTTTTCTATAATTGATCCATTTAAGTAAAAATTACGACGATATAACATCGGGTTCGAGCTAAGTAGACGAATCTAATGAAACACCTTTAACCCCTTTTCACCTCTTAGGGGTCGAATTTCGAAAAATCAATTCTAAGTTCTCGCTTACGAGCTAAAGGGAACCCACGCAAAAAATTTCACATTTCTAGGTCCAGCGGTTTGGACTGCAGTTTTATATATCTGTTAATCAGTCAGTGTTCTCTTTAATACACAGAGATGACATGGGTGGGTGAGGTGTTCAGGTGGTATGGTTATCTATTTTATCTTTGGAAAAACACGATGATATGGACTTAATGTACTTTGTCGCATAGTTTACCATGTGACCAGCACTAACTGCCTTAAAATTGTTGAGGTAATAATGAAAGGTACATCTGATATAGCTGGTACAACGATTTCAAATTGTTTGGTTTTTATGTATCCAAAGAAATAATGACAAGCCGATTGAAGTAATGGAACTTTGACCGGTCTCAATAATTGTGTTTCCAAATGAATCATGGCTGTAGAAGGTTGAACTATGGATTGTATGGTACAAGGTAGAGCTTTTCAGTAGGACTGCCAGGTTTATTTTGTTACAGAAAAGACTGATAGCGTTGGTAAGGTTAAGTATTGCGACTGAATGTGCTATTTACTGCACAGATTATAAAATTGTTCCGTATATTTTTGACTACTTGTAAGAATTGTAATATAAATGAAAATGGCAAGTTAAAAGTGAAAGTGCTGTTCTTGAGATTATGTAACGACATCGCAAAAGGAAAATAACTTAAATGTGCTGTGTGAAATAATAAGAGAAATTTTATTAATGAAAGGTGTGTATTGAATATGAACATTTAAATAAGTTAGGAGTAGGCTAACTTGACTTCTTTAGTTTTATGTATATTTTGTATAGGGTCAAAGAGATTAGTTAAAAATGGAACTACGTTATGTACGGTTCAGTTATGCATGGTGTAACTATTTGTATAGTGATCAGGTCTAAGGGGCTTCGTTAATTAGAGGTCTTATTTTGTTTGCGGAATGAATTGATGAATTAAAATGTTTATGTATATGAGATATTAGAGTGAATGTAACTCAGGTGGCTTAGGCAATAATTTTTACATTAAGATTATTACTAGCGAGTCAGTTTAGACTAGCAATTTCAGTTATTTGAGCTAAAGCTGCACTTGATTTGACACACATAGGGTAGAAGAAAGAAGTTCACTTATGTTTGACGTGTTGTTTTTGTAGTACTCGACATATGTTTAGGTTGAACATTGTATTAGAAATAAGATGTACGTTTTTAAAAATTTTATTGGTTAGCTTTAATTTGGACTAAAATGATATATGTGAAGAGTGAGAATAATATAAATAATATATATTATTATATATTTGGACATGTTACCTGCCCTCGAACAGCACAAGGCCACAGAGAAACACGGGCGAATGCGTCGGCCAGGGTCTGTTGAAGAAACTATACCAGCATTCGCCTGGAGTGATTTCGGAGAACTTCGGAAAACCGAAATCAGGATGGCCTGAGCCGGGGATCGAACCCGATTACTCCTGGTTGCGAGGCGAGCGTTTTACCGCTGCTCCAATTCGCTCGGGTAGTAATGAGATTGAAAGATCTTAAGTAGCATGACTGTATCTCCCAAGAGGTGACCTCCTACAAGCTGACTCCTACACGCCGACTCCTACACGCTGACTTCTACACTCTTGACTTCTACATGCTGACTCCTACATGATGACTCCTACATGATGACTGCAACATGACTCCTACAAGCTGACTCCTACAAGCTGACTCCTACAATTTGACTCCTATATACTGACTCCTACAAACTGACTCTTACATGCTGACTCCTACAAGTTGACTCATACCAACTGACTTCTACGAGCAGACACCTATATGCTGACTCCTACAAGCTGACAAATACATGCTGACTCATACAAGCTGACTCCTATGTGCTGACTCCTACACGCTGACTTCTACACGCTGACTCCTAGAAGCTGACTCCTACATGCTGAATCCTATATGCTGACGCCTACACGCTGACTTCTACACTCTGACTTCTACATGCTGACTCCTACAAGCTGACTCCTACATGATAACTCCTACATGATGACTCCTACAAGCTGACTCCTACATGCTGACTCCTACAAACTGACTCATACACGCTGACTCCTACAAGCTGACTCATACAAACTGACTTCTACGAGCTATTTCCTATATGTTGACTCCTACAAGCTGAATCCTACATGCTGACTCCTACAAGCTGACTCCTACATGCTGACTCCTACACGGTGACTTCTACACTATGACTCCTACATGCTGAATTCTACATGCTGACTCCTATATGCTGACTCCTACATGCTGACTCCTACAAACTGACTCCTACATGCTGACTCCTACAAGCTGACTAATACCAACTGACTTCTACGAGCTGACTCATATATGCTGACTCCTACAAGCTGACTCCTACATGCTGACTCAAACAAGCTGACTCCTGCATGCTGACCTCTACATGCTGACTCCTACAAACTGAGTCCTACAAGCTGACTCCTACAAGCTGACTCATACAAGCTGACTCCTAGAAGCTGAGTCCTACATGCTGACTCCTATATGCTGACTCCTATATGCTAACTCCTACAAGCTGACTCCTACATGATGACTCCTACATGATAACTCCTACAAGCTGACTTCTACAAGCTGACTCCTACATGCTGACTCCTACAAGCTGACTCCTACATGCTGACTCAAACAAGCTGACTCCTACATGCTGACTCCTACACGCTGACTCCTACAAGCTGACTCCTACATGCTGACTCCTACATGCTGACTCATACAAGCTGACTCCTAGAAGCTGAGTCCTACATGCTGACTCCTATATGCTGACTCGTACAAGCTAATTCCTACACACTGACTCCTACACGCTGACTCATACAAGCAGACTCCTAAAAGGTAACTCTTACAAGCTGACTCCTACACACTGACTCCAACATGCTGACTCCTACAAGCTGACTTCTACAAGCTGACTCCTACATGCTGACTCATACAAGCTGACTCCTAGAAGCTGACTCCTACAAGCTGACTCCTACACGCTGACTCATATAAGCTGGCTCCTACATGCTGACTCCTACAAGCTGACTCTTACAAGCTGACTCTTACAAGGTGACTCCTACAAACTGACTCCTACACACTGAATCCTAAAAGCTAACTCTTAGAATCAGACTCCTACACGCTGATTCCTACACGCTGACTTCTACAAGCTGACTCCTACAAGCTGACTCCTAAGAGCTGACTACTACAAGCTGACTCCTACACGATGAAACCTACATGCTGACTCCTACACGCTGATTCATACAAGCTGACTCCTACAAGCTAACTCTTACAAGATGAGTCTTACACACTGACTCCTACACGCTGACTCCTACATACTGATTCCTACATGCTGACTGCTACAAACTGACACATACATGCTGAATCATACAAGCTGACTCATACCAAATGACTTCTACGAGCTGACTCCTATATACTGACTCCTGCATGCTGACTCCTACATGCTGACTCATACAAGCTGACTACTACATGCTGACTCTTACAAACTGACTCCTTTATGCTGACTCCTACAAGCTGACTCTTACCAACTGACTTCTACGAGCTGACTCCTATATTCTGACTCCTACACGCTTACTCCTACATGCTGACTCATACAAGCTGACTCCTAGAAGTATAACTTCTACATGCTGACTCCTATAAGCTGACTCCTACAAGCTGTCTCTTACACACTGACTCATACAAGCTGATTCCTGCAAGCTAACTCTTACAAGCTGACTCCTACACACTTACTTATACATGCTGACTCCTACAAGGTGACTTCTACAAGCTGACTCCTACACGCTGACTCATACAAGTTGACTCCTAGAAGCTGACTCCTACATGCTGACTCCTACATGCTTACTCATACAAGCTGACTCCTACAAGCTATCCCTTACAAGCTGACTCCTACACACTTGACTCCTACATGCTGACTTATACAAGCTGACATCTACATGCTGACTCCTACATGCTGACTCATACAAACTGACTCCTAGAAGCTGACTTCTAGAAGCTAAACCCTATACCCTGACTCCTACATGCTGACTCCTACAATCTGACTCCTACACGCTGACTCCTACATGCTGACGTCTATACACTGACTCCTACAAGATAACTCCTACAAATTGACTCCTACAAGCTGACTCCTACAAACTGACTCCTACCCGCTGACTCCAACAAGCTGACTCTTACAAGCTAACTCCTACACTCTGACTCATACAAGCTGACTACTACATGCTGACTCTTATAAGCTGACTCCTACACGGCTGACTCATACACACTGACTCCTACATGCTGACTCCTACAAGCTGACTCTTACAAGCTGACCTCTACATGCAGACTCCTTCATGCTGACTCCTACAAGCTGACTCCTAAAAGCTGACACCTGCATGGTGACTTCTACATGCTGACTTCTACATGCTGACTTATACATGCTGACTCCTACACGCTGACTTCTACATGCTAACTTGTACACACTGACTCCTACAAGCTGACTTCTACAAGCTGACTCCTACATGCTGACTCCTTAAAAATGACTCCTACATGCTGACTCATACAAGCTGGCTCTTATACACTGACTCCTACATGCTGACTTCTACAAGCTGACTCATACAAGATGACTCCTACAAGCTGACTCCTATATGCTGACTCATATAAGCTGACTCCTACAAGCTGACTCCTACATGCTGTCTCATGCAAGCTGACTACTACAACCTGACTCCTTCAAGCTGACTTCTACAAGCTGATTCATACAAGCTGACTCCTACAAGCTGACTCCTACATGCTGACTCGTATAAGCTGACTCCTACAAGCTAACTCTTACAAGCTGACTTAAACACTGTCTCTTACACGCTGATTCCTACATACTGACTCATACTCTCTGACTCCTATACACTGACTCCTAACCGCTGACTCCTACAAGCTGACTTCTACACGCTGACTCATTCAAGCTGACTCCTAGAATCTAAGTCCTTCATGCTGACTCCTATATACTAACTCCTACAAACTGACTCCTACACACTGATCCTACAAACTGACTCCTAAACACTGACACCTACAGACTCCTACACACTGACTCATACACACAGGCTCCTACGCACTGGCTCCAACACGCTGACTCCTAAATGCTGACTCATAAAAGCTGTCTCCTACAAGCTGACTCATATAATTTGACTCCTGCAAGCTATCTCTTAACAGCTGACTCCTACACACTGACTCTTACACGTTGACTCCTACAAGGTGACCTCTACAAGCTAACTTCTACACGCTGACTCATACAAGTTTACTCCTAGAAGCTGACTCCTACATTCTGACTCCTACATGCTGACTCCTACAAGCTGACTTCTACAAGCTGACTTCTACAAGCTGACTTCTACACGCTGACATGTACACGCTTACTCCTACATGCTGACTCCTACAAACTGACTCATAAACACTGACTCCTACACACTGACTCCTACAAGTTGACACCTACATGCTGACTCCTACATTCTGACTCGTACATGCTGAGTCATACATGCTGACTCCTACATGCTGACTCCTACAAGCTGACTTCTACAAGCCTACTTCTAGAGGCTGACATGTACACGATTACTCCTACATGCTGACTCCTACAAACTGCCTCATAAACACTGACTCCTACACACTGACTCCTACATACTGACCACTACAAGCTGACTCCTACACGCTGACTCCTACAAACTGACTCATACAAGCTGACACCTACATGATGACTCCTACATGCTGACTCCTACAAGCAGACTCCTACATGCTGACTCATACATGCTGACTCCTACAAGTTGACTTCTTCAAGCTGACTCATACAAGCTGACTCATATAAGCTGACTCCTACAAGCTATTTCTTACAAGCTGACTCTTACACACTGTCTCCTACATGCTGACTCCTACATACTGACTACTACACACTGACTCCTACACACTGACTCCTTCCCGCTGACTCCTACAAGCTGACTTCTACACGCTGACTCATACAAGCTGACTCCTAGAATCTAAGTCCTACATTCTGACTCCTATATGCTGACTCCTACAAACTGACTCCTACACTCTGACTCCTACAAACTGACTCCTAAACACTGACTCCTATAAACATACCTACACACTGACTCCTACACACTGGCTCCTACGCACTGGCTCCTACATGCTGACTCCTAAACACTGACTCATAAAATCTGACTCCTTCAAGCTGACTCCTACGTGCAGACTCATACAAGCTGACTCCTGCAAGCTATCTCTTACAAGCTGACTCCTACACACTGACTCCTACATGCTGACTCCTACAAGGTGACTTCTACAAGCTGACTCCTACACGCTGACTCATACAAGCTGACTCCTAGAATTTGACTTCTACATGCTGACTCCTACATGCTGACTCCTACAAACTGACTCATACACACTGACTCCTACACACTGACTCCTACAAGCTAACTTCTACATTCTGACTCATACATGCTGACTCCTACAAGCTGACACCTACATGCTGACACCTACAAGTTGACTCATACATACTGACTCCTACAAGCTGACTCCTACAAGCTGACTCCTACATGCTGTCTCGTACAAGCTGACTCATACAAGCTAACTCTTACAAGCTGACTCCAACGACTCCTGTAAGATGAATCCTACAAGCTAACTCCTATACTGTGAGTTCTAGAAACGGTCTCTTAACAGAATAAACTTGACAAAAATTAGTTTTTTAAACAATACTCTGCACGAAACCTCTCTACGAGGTTCGTACGGGCCTGTTAAATACGAATGGTAGCAATGTAATTTTGGTTTTTATATTTGTTAGTCAAAGTCAGCTTGCGGTGTTATACCGAGAACGTCGTCTGCCATTGCGATTCCCTTTTCAATGTTTGCGTGCGGCGAAACTTGGCGTTAGTAGCTATTAGCACACCGACTACTCGTGACCTACTGATGCTGGGTTCGATGGGAAGATAACCTGCATTCACTTTTCTAGAAACTTTAAGCTTAAATTGACAAATGTGCTTTTTACGAATGCACTCATGTTATTTAGGGTTGTATGATTTACAACAAACTCACATATTTAAATGCAGGTTTATAATGATAAGTAGTAATATTTCAACAAATATTACTGAATTAATCTTTCTATGTTTTGGGTGAACTGTAATATTTGTTTCTATATGTAGTGTCCCATGCAGAACAAATCAGAGGGAATAAATGCTTTCTTTGAAATGGGCTCCTTTTATGTCTCCAGTAATATTCCTAAGAAATTGTAGCTGCGGAAAAATTTTACTAAATCATGAGTTTACCTCATTTGTGATCAATAATTACTAATGCTTTCTCCAAATTATGCCTTGCTTTTTTTCATATGCTACAGAACAAAATGCCCAATGTAATATTTGTACAAACATGCTAGTGGTAATGTCTGACAAATTTCAAAGCCGTATCACGTAAACTTTCATGCTTCATTTGTTTTCATCAGTCATTTTTGTTCATCTCGTTTCTACTGCCAACCACCAGGAGTCGTTTGTTATGAAATCAATTTCGTACCTCATTAGTTTTCATCAGTCATTTATGTTCATCTCGTTTCTACTGCCAGCCACCAGGAGTCGGGGATCTTGTTTCTGCTGCTAGATGTCAGCCATCATGTTTCTGTCACCAGGTATCGCCCATTTTGTTTTGTACATTGCCTGCTAGTGTGCGCTAGTGTGTGATGTCTTTGTTTACATAGTATGCTGGTGACGTCATATTTTTTCGACAGTCACTTGTCTTTCCTGTTCGTGATATGTGACATCATGTTTCCATCATTGGCTGGTAGGCTGCACTGATGTCGCGCTATGTTTTCTCCATTGTCTGCTAGGCAGCGCTGGTGTCGCACTTTGTTTTCTGCAATGTCTGCTAAGCAGTGCTGGTGTCACCATTTATGTTTTCATAGTTGTCTGCTAGAGTGTGTTAGTGTCGTTGCTGCTGCTAAGGACGAAGTTGAACGTGTTTTTATATAAGAGAAAGGTCCTTATGATTTAATATTTTTAGCAAGTTAAAAATTTTTAGTTCGCCGGGTGTGGGATTAGAACTTGCAACCTTGCGCCCTAGTCAACTGAGCTACGGATGCATTGCTACGAGGGATGGTTTAAATCTGGTAAAATAAAACATATATTTGTCATAGATAAATGTTGACTTAATTTAATATACTAACATAATTTTATATAATTTTATTTATCGTATTATACCTTACAGAAATTATTTCTTATAGCCTATATTTATTAATTAAATTTTGTACAGAAAATCTTATAGCAAATTGTCTCAATATGATATTTATGTAAATATTTTCATAAAGTACAGTTGTGCATTGTACGTTTTAAAAAAATAATGCATTCCTTCATGCATGCACGTAATATTTTACTATATCCTTTTTTCAGTTTTTAAGCAAATATATTTTCTGCCAGTTTTTAAGCATTTTTCTCGATTATTCCCAAACTATCTGACATATAGCGCTGAAATTCTAAACACTGACAATTGTTTACATACTGATAAGTTGGAATGACTAGATACATGCTTAGTCAGTTTTTTAAGCATACTTCTCAATTATTTCCAAACTATTTGTCATATGTCTATGGAATTCAAAACTCAAACACATATTAAGACCCAAATTAAGTTGTAATGGCTAAACATGCGCTCTGTCAGTTTTTAAGCATAGTTCTCGATTATTCCCAAACTATTTGTCGAATGTCTATGAAATTCAAAATACTGACACTTATTTGGATCCAGAATAATTTGGAACGACTATATACATGCTGAGTCAGTTTTTAAGCACAGTTCTCGATTATTTCCAAACTATTTGTCATATATCTATGGAATTAAAAATCCTGACACTTATTTCGTTCCAGAATATGTGGGATTAGCTAGATACACGCGTAGTCAGTTTTTTTAATAATAGTTCTCGATTATTTCCAAACTAATTGTCATATATCTATGAAATTCAAAATGCAAGCACATATTAAGTACCAGGATAAAACGGAACGTCTAAATATGCACTCTGTCAATTTGCTTGCACATATCTATGAAATTCAAAACATAGACATTTATTTATACTCGGAATAAGTTTGTATGACTACATACATGCTTTGTCAGTTTTTGGATCATACTTCTCATTATTTCCAAGCAATTTGCCACATGCCTATGAAAATTAAAATTCTAACACATAGGTACTAAGTCCCAGAATAAGTTGTTATGACTAAATATGCACTCTGTCAGCTTGTAGGCATAGTTCTCGATATTAACAAACTTGTTTAACTAGTTTATAATTTTCTTTTCACCGAAATATTTGTATGTATTTCTTTTGTTTGAAACTGTTGCTAGATAACCAGCACAATATGTATGTTTATTTCTATCATTGTTAAGTAGATGACACTGTAGTTACCTTTAATTTGCACACAGTCTGCTAGATGCCACTAGTATCGTCGACAATTTATGCTTCACACCCTGCCCATAAGATAGCCCTGCGTGCCAATGCTGTACTCGAAACCCACAGTTGTAAAGGACATAAGACTAAACTTATAGTCATATTTTAATCTTGAGTACATATTGTACTTAATTATTAAATGTTTCACAAACATATGTACCGATCTATCGAATTTTTTAGTGCATCATCTTAATATTTTTAAAGAAACGTTTACTGTGGATACTGTACTGGTTGATATAATACTTTGAAATACATAGTCACATCTTTTTTATGTGTATTTACATTATTAACTATCAAATTGACAATACAAATTTGACATATGGGATTTACATAATAGTACTAAATTAAAAATTTTATAAGCAGATATAATCTATCGCATTTAATTTTGTAAGATTTGTTGATTATATTTATTATTTTGAAACCATTTATTTTGACGTTATAAAAATAAATAATTACTACAATTTGCCAAACCCAACGATTAAAACAAATAAGGCAATAGTCGGTATGCGTCCTGCATTTGTTTATAAGCTATTTTTTGAACCCAGCTTAGTGAATGTTATAATTTATTTGTGTATCCCGCCACAAAACTAAGTTAATAAGCCGCCATACATACTTCGTTAATAACTTATTAATCGATTCACGTAGGAAGGTCATCATAATTGATAAAGTGCGCATGTCATGTTCGTGAATACGCAAAACACGTCAAGATAAGACATTTTTCCAATTTTTTCAAACTAAATTCATTACACAGTTAAGCTTATTTTACAATTATTCAATTTTTTTTTCATATCCTCTATAAAAATAAAGAAAGAAACTGGCAATGCCAATTTCCCTCGTCTGACCCTATACCTTAATAGCAATCACGCTCCTGTGCAACTATTAATTTATTTTTAAATATCGATTTATGTAAGAAAGGCATATAAAAATCGAAACTAACTTGTACTTAGCCAAAGGTATAGAAAAAATGAATCCCGTACGAAATATGATATTTTTAGCTGCCTTTTATCGACACATCAAATATCAAATTCAAGCATCAATGTGTGTATAGTAATAATGATAATAATTAAAGAATAATAAATTAATTTTTCTTTGTTCAATTCATAGAAGCGGACAAATGTATCATTGTAGATGCATGTATCAAAAATTCTGCAAAGGAAAAAAAGCAGTTAATACGTAACTCTATCTATAAAATAATGTTTTTTGTTTCTTTTTGTTAAAAATCCTTCAAAGCCAATGAGGAATACTTGCTGTTTGATTCAAAGTCCATACAAAAAAAGAGCCATTTCTTTTATCTGCTGTAAGTATAAAATATGTATCAATTATTTCTCTAACCTGTAAATCTTCGAATCTGGCAAATTAATCATTTCAATATGACAAACGAAATTCGCAAAAGAAAAGCAATTTATCGTTAGCTCTATACATTAATTTTTCTCTGTCTTTCAAGTCTCCAGTGTGTGAAATTGATTCCCCATCCTCGAGAAAGAAAGTGCAAAGACGATTTGGTAAAATTCGTGTACCTTGCAGGTGTTAAAAACTAAAAATATATATGACAGAATAAACAAGATGTGTATATTAACTGATTAAAGAAGTAGGATAATGTATTAGCTGGCGCACTGGCTCCTGGCTGAAGAACAGAGGAGCAGCCGCCGCCATCTTGGATTACATCACGGCGGCCATCTTGGATTAGTCCGCCCTCTTGGATCAGTCCGCCATCTTGGATTACATCACGGCGGCCATTTTGTTGTGCACGGCTGCCATTTTGTCACATGTCATGTCACACCATGTCATATCATGTCACATTATGTCTTATGTTATGACTTATGTCGTATGCCTTATGTTAAGTCTTATACCATATGTTATGTCTTATGTTATGTCTTACATTATGTCTTATGCCATATGTTATGTCTTATGCCATATGCTATGTCTTATGTTATGTCTTACATTATGTCTTATGCCATATGTTATATCTTATGCCATATGTCATGTCACATCATATCGCCCATCTTGTCGTGTCCTCCATCTTGTTTCAGGCAGTCATTTGTTTGAGGGTATTTTTCCCTGCAGGAGGGAATTTTTCCCCTCGAAATTTCCCTCTTCGTCTGCTGGGGAGGTCATGTTTGTTTCCATCATTAGCTACTAGGCGGCACTAGTGTCGCTGTTTGTTTCCATCATTGACTGCTAGGTGGTACTGCAGTCGACATCTGCCATGTTTGCTACAAAATCTACATCATAGACTGCTAGAGTGTGCTAGTATCGCTATTGATGTAATGTCGAAGTTGCTTGTGTTTGTATATGGGAGAAGAGACCTTATGATTTTATTTTTAGAGAGTTAAAAATTTTTAGATCGCCGGGTGTTGGTTTCGAACTTGCAACCTTTGTGTTACCAGACATGCGTCCTAGCCCACTGTTTTTATTTTTTTTTACAAAAAATGCTTGGTACAATGGCAAAGCTAACGCCTCGCCTCTGCACCAAACATTCCCCCCATTTAAGTTATGTAAGTAATGCATTTCCCCAGTATCTTTGTATCGTGTAGTTGTCGTTGTAATGGTAAGGTGTCTTCTGGTACACAGACAAGACGAATACAAACACCCAGTCCTGAACCCGAGGAGGTGGTTGTAAATGTCACCTCTCCGGCCGGGAACGGAACCCGGGACCCTTGCCCCAGCAGCCAGGAGCGCTAACCACTGAGCCAAGTGGCCGGACCGCCCACTGAGCTACTTCTACACTGACGAGAGGACACTGTTAAATTGTATATATATAAAATTAACTTTTTGTAGCAGATAAATGTTCACATTTAATTTATTTTCATTTAAACTTTTAGCATAACTATGTGTTATTGATTATATATATTACATAGACTTAACCATTTCTATCCTACGAAACCTCAAAGCGAGCAATTGAATCATTTTCACATGATTCAAATAAATGCACGCATGAAACCTCAAAGCGGGCAATTTAACAATTTTCAAATGATTCAAAAAAATCCGCAAATAAGTGCACGCATGAATCCTCAAAGCGGGCAATTGAATCATTTTCATATGATTCAAATAAATATTTAAATGAACTCGACATCTGAGCTACTACAAAAAAATACGAGTACCACCAAGACCTTAATGTGTTATACACAGATCTACGTCACCACAATCATATTATTCATTCATTACTATTACAATTTTAAAAAATATAAAAATCTTTTTTTTTTCATAATAATTTGCAGATAGTGTGCTATGTAAAATATTTATTGAGTGTACAAGGACTGTTGCATCTGATGCTCTTTAAGAAAAAAGATATGACAGGCATATGAAATAATGTCTCACAAACACAATGTTAAGTTAAAAAAATAATTTATTGAAAATTATTCAAATATATACAATGAATATTTACAATTCTGGAGGTGTCTGTAGCATGTCATCTTCTACATGGAAAAGTTACTGATTTTATCAGAATGTCCAACATTCTCGTGCACAGACGAGCGAAATGACATTTGATGTAGCAGAATAAACTTCCAGAAATTTCAGCTTCGTTTTCACTTGCAGACTCGTCATTACATGTTGCTTCTTCCATCTTGACTGATAATTAAGAATTACCTTCACTGGCATATATTTTGACTTTTTTTCTCTCTTTTGTAATAACTCTTCAGAAAAAAATTTGCCGGTGTGAAATTAATTTCTTGCAACAGTTTTTCTCTATACACAGGACACAAATGAGAAGCACAGCCAACCTTAACACATTGCATATGTGTAGATGTTATTGCAGTTATGTTATTTTGTAGTCCATCACATTTATCCAAAACAATACATTCGGGCGTCTCAACACCTGATTTCAATTGCTCCAGAGTTAGTGGTAGTGGCGAAAATGTTTTGCCCTAATGAACTGTACAGTTATCACTTTCACTAGCAAAACAAGCTGTAACATTGCTGGTAGTCCTTGGTGAAAAGGGGTTAAATGTTACACGGAAATGGTTGCCATCTCTACACATTTCAAAATAAGTTCTGTTCAGAATATCACCACTGTCTTCTTCACTTTCAAATTCAACTTCATAAAGTACACACTGTTTGCAGGGGACCACGTACGCATAATTACCAGCCCAGGGCTCAAAAATTGGATGAGAAAGAGCTTCCTCCTTGGTAGGGTAAGGTCGTAGATCTGATTTATATTCTTGAACATAATTGAAGTCTTCAGAGTCACTAAAGGCATTATTGTTGCGAGCCTCTATTTCTCTACGCTTCTCGTAAACCTCTTGTTTGATACGTGAAAACAGATAACTTTCGACTCCACATGATGAGTCAGGCCACTCGTACATGATGATGAAAAAACAGTAAGGAGTAATAAGTTGGCCTATGACAAATACACTTCACACATCAAAGGCGTGCATGGAGACATCCAGTAAAGCTTCCCTTTCTTCAAAATAGCAGTTTGAGTCCAGCAACTGCATCTTTCCACCCAGCGAATAACTTCTTCTCCGCTACAACTCAGTTCGTAGGATATACAACTCTCACTGTTTCGTTAGATGATTATCTCCCCTTTAGCTTGATTAATGACCTCTCACACCCACAAGCCAAGAAAATGCATCTATGATCTATATTCAGTTGAAATACTCACTCGAAGCGAATCTGCGGTAAACTTTAATTTGTTCAGTCGCATGGCTAGTCTCTAAGAAGATCTAAAAATTATTTGCTTGGTATTAATTTATTTTAACCATCCATTATTAAAATACCCGCTTGCTGAGAATCCAAGTTATACATTATCGTTTGTTTAGTCGCGTTGTTTTTCTCTGTGGAGCATCTCTAATTTATACACTTAAATTTGTTTAAATGTTATATTTAATTAGAATCGGCTGTAGTCCATGTCTAACTAAAAAAACGTTATTGCTATGGATCTGTTTAATTTATTATTGAGGTTCAGTCACGAGGCTAGTATGTGAGGTGCATCTTCGATTAATTCGCAAAATTTTGTAGTATTTAATTTAAATCGAACATGGCCTCTAAAATAAGTGCTTGCTGTGGATCATCATTATACAAAGTTGTTTGTTCAATCGCATGGCTACTTTGTGCGGTGCTTTAAAATGTATTTTATATATTTATATTTAATTAAGTTGATTCGTCCATGGTCTAGGTTTAACTAAAATATCCGGGGTCCATAGCTAATTAAAACACCCGCTCGCTGAGAATCAGAGTTAAAAATTATAGTGTGTTCAGTTGCATGGCTAGTTTCTGTGGGGTACCTCAAATTAATTCGTTAAATTTTTATTAAATTTTACAAAATGAATTAAGAATCGGCAATTGGCCTATTTATAGTTAACACACCTGGTCACACTGTTACATTTTAAGTAGGTTCAAGTTTTTACCTGACTTCCGTGGATCCTTAATATATTTTAGTTTAGTATCGACTAATATTTGTTTCTAGGTAATGTATGCAATTACTATGAAAATGTATTATCTTTAAGGGGTTTCAAGATCTTGGCTGACATCTGCAAAGCATCTCAGATTAATTCTTATCTTAAACGTGTTTAAATTTTGAATTAACAATAGTCAATTTGTAGTTAACATACAAAGTTGCTATGAAAGTAGGTTACAATATAGGGTGTTCAATGACAAGGCCGGTGCCATTAGAGTAGCCAAAAACGTATTCGTTGGATTACTTTGTAACGTGATCTTGCAGTCAGCTTTCTGGTGTGCTGCACTAAGTCACTTCCGTTTCCCTATGAATAGTTCATAATACAGGGTCCAGTTAGTATCATCTACAATCAGTTCCCAATTACCGATGTTGACTTTTTACAGTCCACGGGTGTTTGCTGCATCGCTTCCACGTTCTTGTTATTACCGTCGATATTACGACAGCAGTCGGCCCTAGGGAAGATCTTCTCTCGATCGTACCGAAGAATAGACTGACAACTTTTTCAAACAGTGAACGCTTGTAAACTGTTCGATCATCGGTAGGAAGGAACTTGCGATGACGGATGGCACTGTAACTGCCACCAAAAATAATTGCACATATTTTATGTTAAAAGAGTTCACATATCTGAAGTGTATATATACCCCAGGGATCACACAGACAGGCGTATAAGGTAGGAGTGTTAGATAGTTTTCGGCTGTCATGAAGAGCACATCGCTGTGTAGCAGTCTGTCAGTAAGAGACTAGCAATTATCGGTACAGTGCCAGCGACTTCTTTAATTCTACCAATTATCTTCATCTACATCCCTAGCATACCATCGACTTCTTCAGCAGTGAATCATCATCATGTGCTGTGGGCTCCTAACATCAACATCATTGATGATATGTATGTTCAAGGAGGTTATAGACGCAGGCAGTACTGACAGGAGGGTTAGTTATATTTTGGATGTCGTGAAGAGTATATCGTCTTTCAGTCTGTCTGAGAAATTCTTCGTATACAGTGCCAGCGACATCTTCAGTTCAGCTACCATCATCGTCAACATCGTCAGCATACCATCAACTTCTTCAGCAGTGGATCATCTTTCTAAGCTGAGGGTATCAAACATCATCGGCACTTGACATTGCTTGCCGAAACACTGGATATTGCTATTAAGTGTGAGTGGCTTCTTCAGTTCTATCTACCATCATCGACAATAACAGCATCATACCATCTACCTCTTCAACAGCGGGTCATCTTCCTGAGTCGAGGGTACCAACATCAAAAGCACTGGTAGCAGAGACACTAGCATATTTTGATAAGCGTCAACGACTTCTTCAGTTCAACGTACCATCAGCGACAACAGCATCAGAGACATCTCCAGCAACGACAACGACTTCTTCATCACCGGGGCTCTATCTTTCGCCAATTCAAGCTGTGCTCAAGATAATGGCTATGCTGCGTGCAACTGTTATATTACCCAGAAGATCATCAAGTTCTTCAACGGAAGTATTGGTACCAACACCAAATGTAGTAAACAAGTGCCAATATTGTGATAAGATCTTCACTTGCCGTTTTATGCTAACAGACACGAATGCCAATGCTTTTACAATCCAAGCCGCACAACATACCAAGTGCGACAGGTGTGGAAAAACGGTCACCCGTCGCGATAATTTACGTAGACATACAAAAGTTTGCAAAGGTGTGGTATATCGCTCGTCGGGGTTATGCTCTCAGTTTTGCAACAAACATTTCGACGAGAAATATACAGCCCGCAGCCATGAAATTCACAGCTGCTCGCTCAACAAAGCTCGCTTTTCGTACAAATGCCATAAGTATGGCAAAATGCTTTCGCGGAAGGATATCTTAAGCAAGCATTTGAAAGTCTGTGACAAGCAAAAGGCATGCAACATAAAAAACGATGACTTATGTACATCTACTTACATCGACATCCCCGAATCAATAAAATACAAACGCGCAGTAATCAACCCTCGCAGTTCCGATGACAAAGATTTCATGTAGTCAGTGTTGGTCAGATCTGTGAAGAGCTCGCACCCTCTACGAGTAGACAAGAGATATGCAGCATTTGTGAACAAATATGATTTCAGTGGACTTGAGTTCCCGATTCCACTCAAGCAGATCAAAGTCTTCGAAAAGAAAAATCCTACTCTTTCTGTAAATGTATACGGCCTGAATGAAGAACACAAGGTGATCCCATTGAAAGTGACAAATGAAGAGATGCCTGACCATTTTGATCTGCTTCTGTTGAAGGGCAAAGATAAGAAAATTCAACACTATTGCTACATCAAGAACTTTTCACGCATGATACGTTCACAGCTGACATCACATAAAGACAACAATTTTGTGTGCAGGCAATGTTTCAAGTATTATGGCAACCATAATACTTGAATCTGGACGTACTGGATAACAGTGTCTTGCAGTACATAAAACTAAATGTGTACAATAAAAACTGTATTTAGATTCAGCCATTTTCATGTAATGTGTCAATAAAATGTAGAATATCATTATAATAAATATTATGAGAAAATTAATACTTTAGTTAAACCACTCATTACACATGTAAAAAAAAATATGTTTCGAAATCAGCTGTGTTTGTTTTATGAAATATGAAGTATACATTATAAACAGCATATTTCTACTAGTCTGTAAGGAATAATTGCGTGGGAAAGAAAATTTTGCTAAACCATTGAATATATTCGTAAAAAAATTGTATGTTTTTGATGTTAACCGAAAGGTATGTTCATATTTGTTTGTTAAAATTATATTGCACAAGTATTGTGTGTACTACCGATTTACCATGACATTCCATTCTGAAAGTCGTAAAAAACAAATTGTATTTATCTTGTTACTGTTTAGCGATGGCAAAGTTGTGCTTTTATTTTTTAATAAAGAAATATGTTTAATTAAAATTATCCTTGTTTTTTATTTTGATGAAGGATTATTTATTATGCTGAGAAAAATTATAATTATGTGGAAAACGTGTTGTAGAGAGACATTATTCTTTGCAGATTAGACTGTTATTGCTAATGACTGCAACATGTCCCTAATTGATTTGTCTATATATTTTGGTGTACTATTTTGCAGTTGGGCATGTTTGTTATAGCTTACATATAGACAATTTAGGCATGTGCATTTATATTGTGTAGTCACATTGACCGATATGTTTCATTTAATTGTTCAAAAACAAGAGGGATATGTGGAGCATTTTGCGAATTAATTTGCAGAGGCAAGTGATTGTGTTAATTACAGGGAGTTTAATTACGAGGATGATTCCTGTGGAGTATTTTTAATTTCATTAATGGAAATTTATCTTTTGGTATTGCATCTGTGCAGAACGCATATTAACACTTGTGTTTGTTTTTTATGCCAAGCAAGAAAATATTATTTAATCAAAATTTTATCACAGCTCCTAGGCTTCCTTGCAAAAATATTAATCACTATTTAAAGTAAGTAAGCAAATTAAAAGTGATCCTCTTTAAAATAATACATAATCCCAGTGTCGTGTAGTTCCATTGTTTTTATTAACTGACACGTAAATACAGATATGAAATCTAGAATTATGATGTTACACGTTCTTCGAAATTACCACTGAACTTCTAAATAAAAAATCGCCTGATATTTTTCGACAACCAGCGCTGAAATTACGTAAGTGTACAATCCAAATGAGCTTCTTAGAAAATTTTGGGTTAGTTACCATGAAAATCTGGTTTAAGACAATTGGAATGAAGAAAACGCGATTGCTGTAAAGAATAAATGTTTATGTGTATGCATGTTCTCGTATCAAGTTTGAATTTGAATGAATGTTCAGGTATTTTGTATTTATCAGGAGAGAGAAAAACTATTATTGTAAACCAAGATAAGATAATTGTATCTTCTTTCTAACATTGAATAAGCGAAAAAACCAAGAAAATGGTACAGAATTGAATAAACTACTTGTAAATAAAGGGGGACCGCCACTTATCCGATTGTGTGTTTCTCCGAATTGCTTCATCCCCTGTTCCGGAGGAGGGAGGGTCGTCCCCACTCCTGTCTCCCCAACCTTCCTTCCCTCCCTGAGACGGACCAGCTGTCCCTCTCCTCAGTGTGGATCACTGCAGCGAATCGTGAGGGTCTTCGTGCAGAAACTACATAACAGCTTTTGATTATTTTGTACACATTTTGTAAATAAAAAAATAAGCATTCGTGGAGTGGAGTTTGCGAAGGGATTGGCTGGAAATTAAAACATACATTTGGTATGATTTTTGTGTTTATTTTAAAAAGATGCGCCCGAATTACTAAGGTCATAAAGATATATTAATTGTAGGACATACCTTACAGTAAAATAAAATACTGTTTATTGTAGGAAAAATATTTTAACTAATTTACTTCTCCTGTTTCATTACTAAGAAGCATGGTGTATATTACTTAATTATTAGTGCTAAGAGGCATGGTGTATTTTTTAAAATTAGTAGTGCTAGGAGGCATGGTGCATTTTTGTTAATTACTAGTAATGTTATTTTCAAAACATATTCTCTGTAACTTACCTGAAACTCGTAAATTCCACAAATGTATTTAAATTTCTCAGCTGTATAAATAGTTTGTGTAAAGTTGTTTGCCCTTTCGAAAGAATTTCTTGTTTGTACAGGCTAAATGTATGTCTCGAATTACTGTAGAGTTTATATGTACATGTTGAAAAAAAAAAAAAACCTCTCTGGAAGATCATAGCCTGGATAGATGAATGAAATAGAATGTACGACTAACGTGATTAGTCTACTTAACGCCATGGCAGAAAACATTATAGGAAATGTCTGCTGGCGAGAATCACATTGATGCTTTTAATACTAAATACATTTATATGAATATAATGGAAAGTGTAAAAACGTGCATGTTTTGTTATTTTAGGTAAAAAATTTTAATATTCGATAATGGACCGCATTCCGTCTTACAACAAGACAATACTGCGCTACTCTACACCAGAGCGAACACTATCGCAGATTATCGCGCATATACATCTCTACTGCGGCAGGTAAACTTCTTGTATTTTCATACTGTGGAAATTTCTTGTACGAGCACAAGCACCTGTAGAGCGAAATATACCGTGGATAACACCACAGAGATTTCTCCACTGCGAAAGTTAAATTATACTTGTAGGCCAAAGTTAGATCGCATGGACACGAGTTTCCCTGTGAAAGCAGTAGTTGAGTTGGAATTATAGAATTCTATGATTATCACAAAAAAAATTTGTAATTATTTTCAAATGTGTGTTCTCAAGACGTACAAAAGATTTGCATCAGCAGCAATATTCCAGTTGGCGAAACAAATGAGAAACGACGACGGCGAAGGTATATTGAAAATTAATTTTAGCAGCATATAAATTTATTTATTTATTTTATCATCTCGAATTTGAGAGTTTATTCATAGGTCTATTCATTACTAGTAGCAGGCTCTCTTAAACTCGAGAAATATTTTGTGCAAACTTAAATGAAATATTTTCGAAAGGATTTGAATAACTTTTCGCTCTATACAAGTTGGCAGTTACAAAAATAGACTTCCCATGCACAACTGAACTATATATGTCGCTTTGAGGAAACCAAATTATGACGACTTGTAAGTAAAGATGTGCTAGAGTAAATGTTACATTGATGTCACCTCTGTAAGAGAAGAAAATTACCAACTAAAACAAAAGTACCGAGTAAGTGTGGTATGTGCGGTAGCTTTACACAGAAAGTAGAGAAAATGTATACAAGACAATGAATATTCCTTATGTTGTGCGGGAGAAATACAGTCATTCTTGTTAGAAAAAAACTACCGTAACTATCTGTATAAAATAATAAGCATCTGTTGAATTCAAACTCCTAACCACTACGTAAGCAGTCATGTCGTCACCGCCACACTATTGTCACCAAAATAAAATTACAAATATGCTATGCATAGTCGTAATAATCTTGCTGACAAAAGTATGAAAAACTAACTCGATATCTCTAACACAATTTTAAATGTAAATGCAAATTTTCTTCCTTGGATTTTACACAGAAAAAACAATGGAGTGGTTTATACAAACATATTTTGTTAGTGCACACACGTTAGTGTATCGTGTGGTTAACATTAAATTTTTGTAGTTGCCCCAAAACTATGTGTCAGTGTTTACAATGTATAATAGGTTTCAATAAATCATTTAACGGACACTGCTTAAGTATTTAGTGATATAGTCTGTTCACTTTAAATTGACCACTCCCCATCTCTTTTAATGCCAAAAAATTGTCTTCATTTAGGCCAAATATTACGTCTTGAGATTGGTGAAACGTTTACACTTGTTTTTTGTTCCAGAGAAGTTTTCAGTTCAAACATATTAAAGATGATCGCAAAATGGCTGAAAGAAAAATTAAAGGAGTCCTCATTTTATCGAAGTTAGTAAATTCTATCGCAAAGTGTGGTAATTATTTATGTTATTAATAATATATGTCAAGAGAATAGTGTTTCCTTTTCAAGGATTTGGAATATAATACCAAAAAATTGCCGAATAATTCCTCCAGAGTGCAATTGTCCATTACATCAATGGACATACTTCAGAATAATGTGAAATTTTGAACGACGCTACGAACTCACCAGCCATGTACGAGACTTCATACAAATCAGCAGCCGGAACTATCTTTAAAATGTTGCAAAACATCAGAGGAACACTGTACAATTATTGCCTAAGAAATTCTTATTTCACGTAATGTTGTGAAGTCATTGCCTTCCGATTTCCGAAAAAAGTAATGAACAATAGTGAGGCAACTAGGTTGCCTCGAATGTTGAATACGTTAGTTTCTGGCTAGATCCTGAAGAAAGTGGACAATTTTTTTTCATTGTAGAAGCTGGGTTCAGTTCAGAAGTGACAGGAAAACTAACTGACCTATCAGAATTGAAGTGCTAAAAATTATTAGTATGGGATGACTTGGTGGACATTTTCGTTGAGCAGACATGCTAGAGCTCGGTAACACTGACATATCATCAAGTAGTAGGCATAAGACATAGAAACCAACCAATAAAAAAGAAATTACAAATGTTCTAGAAATAATATCATTTTGAGACTTGTGAAGGCACCATCAATAAGTGATTACTGGACAACCGATCCATTTTTTAGGATATGTACTGTGTCTTCTATCATGTCGCGAAATATATTTGAACTGTTGTTGTGAATGTGGCAGTTCTGCGATAGTAAAAAACAAACGGAAAACTTCAGATGGAAATGTCGTAGGATTTGAAAATCGTAGCCATTGCGCACACCAGGGAAAACTGAGTTTGTCGATGAATATATTGTACCTAAGGTACGACGGAAAATAAAAAGATAATGTACTAAAATATCTCACAAATATGATGTAAACAAATCAAGAAAACAGCAGCAATGTACAATGCGGCAAATAATGTATAAACACCTACATACAATTCGTAATTAAGTAAAAATTCAATAGTCTTAAAATACTTGTCGAGGGGACGTCTAACAACTGATTCTATTAGTTGGTACGCCGGCCAAGTTCCGGCGAAAGTTGGAGATGTTTGAGTTTGCTCTTTTAATGAAGCGTAAAATGAAATATTTCATATGTTTATGACAAAATAAAGTGTTATGGTTAAATTGACTTAGTTAGCGATTAATTGCGGGCAAAATGTTACATAATTTTTAAAAACAATAACTAAAAACAATTTCCGTAATTAAAACTTCGTAAATAATAAGAAGGCTATAATTATAGGCCTTATAAAACTGGTTTCGACGTCAGTTCGTGAATTATTACAACAAACTGTCCTGTATTTTAACGATACACGTATTAGTTTACTTATTGCTGGACGTATCAGTTGCACAGTCTCGATTAAAAGTAGAAAACAATTGTACGTCAAAACTAACTATTTTCAATTAGCTGAAGTTAAAAGTACAATAATTTGTGTTCTAAAAATTAAATGGTCGAACTTTGAATAACAGTGATATTCTTTGCCAAGTAATATCGAGAAATACTTTGGTTAACACAAATTTAATTCATAATGCAGTGAACACATTCCGAATTTACCGTATGACTATCCAGCTCTAACGCACTATTACAACAACTAATTTATAGAGATATATTCCAAACTTAACTATAAAACGTGTAATTTTACAAAAACATTATTTTACAAAAAGTGGAGAAGGAGGTTGGAATGTCTTCCGAAATGTCGGGAAGAGAAATGGCAGTGACGCCGCTACAACCCAGAAACCAGTATTTCATAAACAATAGCCGCGGAAGGCAGAAATGATTATTAAAAACACTAATTGTCATGCTGGAAACATATTTTTGTAGTCTTAGTTGACGCACATAGTAGACAATTATATTTTCCAATATATATATACCTGAAAACTGAGATCGTTTAAAATTCTCATGAAAAATTAAAATATGCCAACGTGTTCGTGTTTACACTTGCACAATGCAGACATACTTCATCAACATTGTCACAGTCGTTTACATAAATTTATTTTATAACGTTTCATAAAACAAACCAAATACTAAAACTTCAACTGTGCTGTTTCCGTATGTGATAAGCATACCTTCAGTTCATAGGAAACAAGGGAAGAACGCCTAGAAGCCAAGTGGAATATTCGTGATGTTCATGTACCAACAGCAGCAGACGTGCATGTGGCCGTGGAAGTTATAAAATAGGAAAAAATTAACTTAAACTTTTATGATGACTAAGCTGACCCATCGTCAGTTTTTTTTCTCATAATTAACATTTTCGTAATGCACAGATGCGGCTAATGTCAAATGATACTCACACTGCAATAGTCTAAATAAATTTATTGTCGATTATTTGCAGTAGCTCATGTCTCGTAGCCGACTTCCGTAGCGTAGTCGTTTATGCGCCTCTCTACGGTGCGAAAGTCTTGGGTTCGAAGCCTGACTGCGACGTGAATGTTGTATTGTCCTTTTACCTAACTTTATCGTCATCGGCTTTTAAGACCTCTTTGATAAATTACAGTAAAACCACCTCATCGCAACTTGCTTGCCAAAAACATACATTTTAATTCACAACTTCGACTTTGAATATTCATTTTACATCCGATGAAATGCAGTTCGTTTTCAGTGGTTTTTCGATAACGATAAAAATTCTACAGTTCACCGTTACTAATGGCGTAGGTAGTTTTTGTATTAAATTTGTACATAGTTAGCACACATTCGCAAATTTTTAATTAATTTAAAACCCTCGTTACGCAACTCGATTGATGATACACGTGTGTGTGGGCTTGTGGCATATATACTGCTTCGTTTAGACGTACTCTCACTGACGTATCTTACTACGAGCTGATATAAACAATCTACATAATTAAATCACAGTGTAATATATAACTATAGTAAGTCTTAATATTTCAGATTTGATAGGTAATTTTTTTCTAATATATTATAGGTGTCCCGTAACAATGCATCACAAAACTTTTTTTTTTATATATTTTTCACTGCGTAGTGAAAAATTAAAATCCACTAAGTTTTCTTGCCTTCGGGCAGTGTCGCGGTGTGTAAGAGAGAAGGCCGGGGTGAAGGTTGGTCCGACTGCTTGACTAGCGATACACACCTGTCGCCCGTCCAACCCGAAAAATGGCTTAGGTGAGGTGAGATGAGTGTGGAGCAGTGACAGAATAAGAAAGGGAGTTCTCCTAGGAAACCCGCCCGCTAACGGCAACGTCCGCCACGTTTCCCACGTGCGAAAAATCCGGAACCTAACCCGCCGAGGATCGAGCTGGGATCGCCTAGGTGGGAGGCGAGAGGTCTGTCCCCTCGACCACCACGGCCCTTGCGCTGTATAATAACATAGCTTATTTTTATTATTTCTTAGTGTGATAAAACGCCAATGTGAGTGCTGCTGAAAGTGTGGTATGCAGGGGCAAATTACATTCCGTATATTACCTATACTAAATATATATTTCGATTCAAACAGAGACAAACTTGTGTTCAGTAACTTTCTGATTGTATATAAAAATGTTACATTCAAAGCTTACTTTTGCTTATTACGTACGATAAATACATTACGTATTGCGATTTTTAATTGAAGTAGTAAGGACATATCCTTTATTTGGCAAGTCTCTAGCAAGATTATTACGCATAAAACGTATTGCTACGTCAACTACGGTAAGATCTTTTTGTACAGTACAATCCGTGTAATATCCTAGTCCGCGTCTGAAGTTACAGATTGGCAGACGTATGATGCAACATGATTATAACCTATTTAGGCCGTAAGTTTGCAAAATTACACGTGGACAATTCTCTGGGCTCTTAGAGGTCGTATAATTAGAAATTAAAAAAGTTTTATTATGTACTTGATTTACAAGCTCACAAAGCTTTCAAAATTCACGAAACAGCTAGCAAGTATGGCTTTCCCAGTACAATATTATGCACACAATTATTACTGCGCCACAGAAACGTTATTTAACTTTGACATTTAAAAACAAAAATGTTTACCATTAATTAATTAAAGACTACGAATCACAATAAATGCTCAGTCATCTATCCAATTAACTGTCTTTCAAATAGTCACACTGTCCAACCTATAAAGTCTGAAGTTGTGATGGCTCACCATGTGCTGCGCAGCACCCTGAGTGCACCGCTGTCTTCCCTCTTGATGTCTTCGGTTCGACTCCCGTCGCGCACCTCCTATTTGTTCGTCGACCCGTAGCAGCAGTCGTCTTGTTTCGCCCAATACTGCTCAGAAGGCATGTGTCTGCAGCCTCACAGTAGACTCGGACGTCACAAAGCCACCAGTCTCTCTCCACAAGC